>QZLH01000060.1:75047-86017 GCA_003833135.1 Oehlia diaphana | reverse complement strand
GCGTAGTTGGTTATGTTTTTAATAGTTTCATTTTTAATTGCCCCACCGTCGAAGTAGATTCTTCTGATAGTTTAGTTTAATTTTTATTTACTTTTTCATTTTTGTATTGTTTATAAATTTTTGTGTTCGCTAACTATTACTGTTAAATAAAAATAAAAATAAAAATCCATAACATTGTACATCATGTGACATATTTGAAAAAAAGACCCCAGGCAGTGTTTAGCAATTCCCTTATATTTTTACTATTTTACTATTTTAACTTATAATAAACGGAAATAAGCCATTCTTCTATACTTAATTACTCATTATAAATAGAAAGCATCATTTGTTTATTCATTTTATTTAAGAAAAAGCTAGATTTAAAAAATTTATGTATTTTAACGAAGCTTATTTATAAAGGAGAGTTGTATATTCATAAATTTAAGTCATCTTTATTTAAAAGCATGTCAAACTCCCCATGAAAATGACCTCTTGTTCATAAATATAAAGAAAGAATTCGAATCAAGTTCTTTATATATAAAATTTGATTAAATATCAACATGGTTTTTTTTTGGTTCAACATTATAACAAAGTTTCCGGAAAGTTCTTTAATAACGTTTAAATTTTACTTGATTTTATTTCCATCAAATTGTTAACATATAATAGCTTATATATTAAAATATATAGGTCGCATAAATTTATATCCTAATCACAAACTTTAATCTATTAAAATCTGTTTCATTATGACAGACAACTTCCTGAAAAGTATCATTTTAATAGTGAATTGAATATCATGACTACGTAAAAATCTAACTGGACTTTTATATAAACCATTTAAATTATTAACGCTAAGATTAATAGTATCATTTGATTTTAAATAATCTTGATGATTTCTAATTTACTATTTATTATGACAGCTTCTATCATGGCAATCTGTTTAATTTTTGAACTCCGCCTCTAATTAACGATATCTGTTTAGGAGATTTAATTAAATATTCAAATATACAATAGTTATCTTTATTATTATTATTATTGACATCTATTATTGAACGCCCTCAAATAAATACAAATTTGAATTTAATTGACTAAGAAGTATTAAAGTACCCATACTACATACACATCTTAATCAAGAACATAAGACTAAATAAATATATGATGTATACTTTATAAAACCACGGAATTCAATATTGATTTAATGTTATAAAATATTTGTGTAAAATTAAATAGTCAAAAAATTTTTTCATTGTTTCTTCTTGTTTATATATTTTAATTTAAAATTTCAATAATCAATTTTTATCATAATTTTTTAAATAATAATTTGATTTAGATATTAACGATCATAAAAAAAAAACTCTCACTCGCCAAAATTATGCTATGTACCCAAATTTAATATATTAAAAATAAATAAATCATAAGAATACTTAACGTTATCAGATGTGAAACGTCAGAGAAAAGTTTCAAAGAATAATTAATAATAAATTTTTTTGCCATATTTAAATTATGTAATAGTTTTCATATTTCACAAACTAATATAAGATTTAATTATTACTAAAGTTATTTCTTTTAAACAACAATCATATTTTTAAATCCTGATCATTATACTATTATCATGTAGACACCTTGACGTGTAGAAATATTTATTGTGGGTGATAATTTTCACTTTAAAAGGGAATTTGAAAAGTACTGACGTCAATGGTATTGATATCCTTTTTAAATATTCACTATTGTAGAGTGCGTAATCTATTGGGTTAACCGTATTAATATTACACAAATTCGTCATGTATCATACCGTAATTAAGTATTGATATTAGTATATATTGTTTCAAAGCAAATAAATTACATTATTATATTTATTAACTCTAATAGTGGTCATTGTGATTCATGGCTGCCGTTCTTATATATAAGAGTGTTGTGTTTAAAAAAAAAAAAAGAAAACGTGTGTTTTTAGAAAGAATCTTACGAAACTTTTTTACCTTAAAAAAAAATTCCAAACACTATGTCTATGAAAGCGAGATATGTGACAGCGAAAGAAATTAAAGAATATAAACCAGAAGAGCTTATTAAATTCTTGAAAAAGAATTTGAATATTGATGGGATGGACTTGGAAAATTTGGAAATAATTCGTGAGCAAGAGGTTAGCGGTCGTAGTTTCCTTAACTTGACCCATGAAAGTTATGGAAGATGGGGAATGCCTAGTGGTCTAGCATGTAGTATCGCAAATTTTGCTAAGAAGTGCAAAAAGAAAAAGTTGGACTCGAGAAAGGTGTTAACGAAACATGGAGTTGAAAACGGTCGAATAATAGACATGCCACAATTTACACCAAGTAAATATTTTTTTTTTTCGTTTTTGTCCTTGATTCCACGTATAATTAACTTACAATATTGCATCATTCATATAAAGAAATTCACGAAATTGATGACAAGGACGATTGTTTTTTACATTGTCTCAAAGATATACATCTCAGGTTAAATAATATGGGGACAATTGATGAAAGTAACGAAACAATTTGTTGTGAATACATTTCAATAATCCTCCATGCATGTATTCATATTACCAGAAAACTCACCGGAAAAAATATAACTATATATCCGCAATTTGATGGTAAAAATTCGGGTCGTGTAAATTATGTAATCAATGCGTCCGAGAAGTTAATTTGTGTCACGGGAGGTAAGCAACATCAAATTGATATCGAGTTTGCTCAGGTTAGTATGGAGGATTTCGCACCAGTGATGTATATTTTTGTTTAGGTCACATTTTGCTAACTAACTTTCGTCTACAGAATGTTACACAATGCAAAAGTGCTTACCAGACTAATCAGAAAAAACGAAAAGCGGAAGAAAAACATGACTATATATTCGGGATTGTAACTACGACTACGGCATGGTATTTTCTCCTTTATACTCCAGACGGAATTTCTTGCACGAGTAGAAATCCACTCAATATCCGGTTTGTCGAGTCTGCTTTGGAAGAAGGTTCGGAAGAAGAAAAGGATTTGCATAAAAATGTGAAGCGGGTAATGGAGGTTATAGTTGGTTTGTTAAAGGATAGGGTGGAAGATGAAAAGAAACCAGTGATGAAAAAGCAACGGGTTCAAGGTTAATTCAAGAAAGAGGAAGAGTAATTATGACCATGGGCTACGTTCCTACTTTTTTCATGCCACGTGAATCTAATAATACAATTTATATAAAATTAATTGGATTTTTTTTTATTATAAATAATTATACCAATCAACATTACATTTAAATTTATAAATAAGCTTTTATTTTAAAAAGTAAATACAACTTTATTTTGTAACACAATATTTCCCATATTATTATAAATGAAATTGATATCATCACAAAATTCTCCATCAAAAATAAAAAAACCTTTCAATCAACAATTTTCTAATGAAATTCTCAATCAAAAAAATATCCCCGATTAAAAAAAATTTCTAACGAAATCTTCCATCAGAAAGATTCTTACTCATTAAAAAAATTCTCAAAAGAATTTCTATCAAAATAAAAAAAAAACTTCCCTCCTATTAAAAAAAAAAAAATTCTACTGAAATTCTCTATCAAAAAAAAAATCTCCCCTCTTAAAAAAATTTACTAACATCAAAAAAAAGTCTTACCTATTAAATCTTATGATGAAATTTCTATCAAAAAAAAAAAGTTCTCAGCGAAGTTATTTATCTTCCTATTAAAGAAAAATTCTTTAATAAAATCCTCTATCAAAAATAATCCCCCTATTAAAAAAAAATTCTCTAATAAAATTCTTCGTCAAAAAATACTTTCACCTATTAAAAAACCTATTAAAAAAAATTCCCAAAAGAAATTCTTTATCAAGGAAAACTCCCTCCTATTAAAAAAAAATTCTTAACGAAATTATCTATCAAAAAAAAAAACTCAGAAATGTCCTATCAATAAAAAATTCTCTAACAAAATTTTTTATCAAAAAAAAAAAAGTCTTTTTATTAAAAAAGCCTTAACCTATATTAAAAATAAAAATTCTCTACAAAAATTGTTTTATAAAAAATAAGCCAATAAAAAAAAAATTCAACTATGCTAAACTTAAAAATCATGTGATTGACAAAATATCACCCTAAGAAACTAATTTTTGACAAGATAACAAATACAGTTGGAAAAAAACATCAAGTACAGGATAGATAAAACCTCAAGCACGGACAGATAAAAACACCAAGCACATGATAGAGCATGAACAGATAAAAATTATCAAGCACGTACAGATAAATATCAAGCATAAACAGGTAAAATATCAGATGCGGGGTGACATTTTGCCTGGCCATGTATGATTTTTTACCGCACAACCAACTCGGTTTGCCATACTTGACCGATTTTCTTTTAGGATACCGATCTTCTATTTTTGGCATTGATATCACGAATTTTATATCAAAAAATGTTGCCTTTAAAAGAATTTTATCAAAATTTGAGTCACAAAAATTTTAGTTACATAAGAGCCATAAAGTACCTTTATAATAATTATAGTATCTTTATTTATTAAGTTTATAAAAATTAATTTTATAACGTCATTTGTAAATTATTAATATAAAGTTGCGCAAAGTGTGTGATTATATTATCAGTTCATCAACTTTTTAAGGTTCTCCAACTTTATCAATTTTGCGATTGTTGGATCTGCTTCTCTAACTATTGATAGTTTGACTTCCTTTAAGTAATTCGATAGTACCATTCTTAGTCATCACTTCACCAATAATTTTAATCACTCGAACTATTGTATAAGGTCTTTTAGGTGCATGTAATTCACTAAATGACTAGATGTGTAAAATGATTCTGATAATTTGCTTTTTTATAAAATGATTGTTCTTGATCAGTTAATCTATTTATTTTCAACTACTTTATTTTTTTTGAATTCTTTCAAAATGATATAATTGAATTGCATCTCATCATTATCATTAAATTCTTTAATTTCTTGCTTTAATAGATTATTTCTTCACATATTGCTTGTACCTTATCCTTTTCATAGAACAATATATTCTTGGTTTCTTTTATTATTTTTGTGATGTTAATTAAAGGTTGAGTCACAGAGCTTGTGTGCATTACAAATTATAAATTGTTATTATAAAACTAGAAGGAAATTAGTAATAGTAAAAAAAATAGAAAACTGACCAGGAAATCTGTAAAATCTGTGTAATAAAACAAATCTTTTTCTTGTTTTTTATACTTTTTTATCTTGATTATATTACACCATAATTCATTTACATTTGCATGACTAATCAGCCAGTTACACGGTTTTTTAAATGTAATTAAGGTTATACCAATCATAAGATATTGATGCATGTGATGCATAAAAATTTAACTAAAATAAACTACATAATTTATTAATATGTTGGATTTATTTACTGGTTGAAAATTAGTTAACTCATTATCTTATTATAATATGGTGATTTTATTAAAATATATTTTATTCATGTTTATGTGCATAAAAAAAATGTGTTATTTACTTATCGTTATTTTTCGTAAAAAGGATATTTTTATTTGATTAAATTCAAAAATTAAAATAAATCTTATCATAAAATAGAATTTGAATTAATTATTACTTATATAAATAATAATTTGATATGAATTTAATTATTTAATTATTTATAAATTAATGTTTTAATGTCTAATTTTTTTTCAAACAAACTATGTATAGACGAAAATCTTATACAAAAGTATCAAATTAAAAAACAAAAGATTGTATGTTCATTTGGTTAAAATAATCAAAATTTAATTTCTTAAATTATTATTAATTTCAAACATAAACCTAAACTATTTGATTCATTTAACATTGTAACAAGTGAAACTGTAAAAAAATTTAATTTATTGCTACCTGCTAAGTTAAATTACATCTCAAGAGAAGAAAATTTCCTGCCTTCGTGCGGTTGGCGCAGCAAAATGATGAGTTCGCATTGGCTATCATCTGATTGATGAGAAGCAAACGGGGGGGGGTTTTTTTTTAGTATTTTTGGCTATCATATATCGTAGAAATTTTGGACTGGCACCTAATTATATTAGTATAATGGTTTTGTACACCAATAAGTTTTATTTTGTGAAAATATTTAATTTATTAGACTACTAATTTTAACCTTATAAATTTTAAAATTAAACTTGTTTACTTTTATTATTGGAATTTCTCAACGCAGATCAGACTGATCATTTCATCAGAAAAAATATGTATTTTATTTTTATTTTTATTATATTAGCAGATGAACCAATTCGAAGCACAAATTACTAAGGCGACAGAAGTCAAAAGCAAAATAACTACAATGAAAAACCGCCACACATTTGTTCTTTGGAAGGCAAAACGGAACAGATCCTCGATCATATCCAGAATGACCCGCCAAAGAAAGAAAATAAAATTTTAAAAAAGAAAACGAAAAAGAAAGAACCTAAGGGACCAGGAATATGACCAAAAAAGGGGGGAAGGAAAAAAGCTATAGCTAAAAAAACCCTAGGACGCCAAGAAAAAATAACAAACAATGTCTTTCAGCTGATAATCACTAAATTCGTCAGGAAGGTTTTGATATTTTGGATAAAGATATTGGAGAAGAAATTCATCTAGTCTCAATGGCTGATAAAAAGTGGTAAATGTAGGGTGCACTACGACTACCTACAAACTCCTAACACCACCTTGAATATACACTATTTTCACCAACCGTAGGTCCTGTAAAATTTATGAGAATAGAGTCCTTTAAAAAGTCCAACTAATCCCACCAATTAAAATGTTAATAATACTAATTTAGGATTTTACACGACTACTAATTAACCAGAAGTCTCAATAATTGGGAACTAAGCAAAGAACATGTGTCTTCAGTCCTTTTGTCATGTTGTGATTTGCCACGCGAATGAGTCGAGGACTTAGGTGTAACACCCGCAGTCTTCCCTTTGCTTGAAGTCATGTTTTTCTTTTTGTCTTTTGTAGACTGGTTCGGGGGTTGAATGAGTGAATGGGATTGGGCAATTTTCCAATGATGCGGCGATTCCAAACAACGTAGATCTTCATGCGATTCAAAGTAAAAAATCCCATAAAATTTGGCCTTGTCCATAACTTTCGTAAAGGACTTAGCTTTGAGTTTAAACATGTATTGTTCAAAGCTGTAATTTTCGTGGTATTGATTCCACCGGGCTTGGCCGTCTTCATCAACCAGTCCTGGCAATTGAATTTTGCACTGGAATTTTTCTCAAGTCTTATGATCCTTAAGTTTCCAATGTCCAGGAAACCAACGTACCAGAGCATCACCTAGAGCTTTAGACCACGTCCTCATAACAAAGTCAGTGTCATGTGTAGGTTTTAAAATCATTTTCGTCCAGACTGACTGGAACTTATGCTGTGGTTGAAACTAATTTCTAATACTTGGCCCCAATCTGCGAGTCATTTCAGGATTTCATCATGGGACAAAACCGTCGGTATGTCATATATCATTATATATATATTATGGTAAGCACTTGGCTCTTTTGCGTATCATGTATGACATTATTGCTCATTGTTAATCTTACTTACTATTTTTAGATTTTGATTCCACTTGTATTATGCTAAGCGGAACGTTATTACCAATAGTAGTTGATGTAGAAGGCGTAATGTTCTGATATGCGAGATTGTCTTCCTGATCTATGTGAACTTTGGCAGTACTCAGATCAGCGGTGCTATCTATATATGGATTCATGATCGTGAGATTGGCATCACCACCTATTGGCACGTGCTGGTTAGATGTGCTGCACCTTGGAATTGGAAGTTTAAGCGAGCAAAGCGAAAGAGTTCTGGTAACGGGAACTCAAGTGGTCTAGTTGTATTTGAGCTTTATATCTGGTTACTGAGATTATACCACAGACTCCTTGTTTAGTCAGTTCATCGAACTGAGAACAAAATGTTAGACTTTACTCGGTCTCCTTCTGGTACGTGGGAGTTTAGGAGTGTTTGCACAAAGGTGTCAGTATTATGGTTTCTGAACACACCCTCCAGCAGTTCAACCAAGAGGGAAGTGAAAGCTTCAGTGACCGTTTACAAACTCTTGTACAGGTACGGACTGTTTTTTGGGTTGTTTTGGCTTTTTTTTATTATTACCCATTTTCACTGTGTTATAATTTCTACAGTATTTTTAGGAAAAAATTTTTTGAGAAAGAAAGTGTTTCAATCAAAAAAAAAAAAAAATCCGTATAAAAAAGATAATAATAAGAATATATTTTCATCAAAATAAATTTCTCAAATAACAAAAATGGAAACCAATTTTATTAAATTAAGTATCTCAGATAAAGATACTGACACAGTAAACACCAAAAATTGTTTATACTGCAATAAATATTTTACTGAAGAATTATGGTGTTGTATTAATTCTTTGGAAAAATTATCAGACAAGAAGCAATGTTTAATTTGGTAAAAATTATAGAAATGGAGAAGGAACAGAAAAGAATCTGGAAAAAGTCTTTCAATGGTATTAAAAAGCAGCAGAAAATGGTATTAAGAAAGCAATATTTTATTTAGCTACATGTTATAAAAATGGAGTAGGAACCAAAAAATATTTAGAAAAAGCCTTTTATTGGTATCAAAAGCAGCAGAAAATGGTGTTAAAGAAGCAATGTATAATTTAGTTCTATGTTATGAAAATGGAGAAGGAACAGAAAAAGATTTAGAAAAAGCTTCTTATTGATATCAAAAAGCAGCAGAAAATGGTGTTAATAAAGCTATGTTTAATTTAGTAGTGCTTCGATCCGTGCACGGATAAAACCATGGTATCCAGATATCCGAAAAAAAATAGCTATCCGGATACTGCAGTTTTATCCAGATAAAATATCTGGATAGAAAATATCCGGTTTGACCCATTATCTGGATAAAAAAAATTTATAAAAAATTAATTATTGAAATTATTATCTGTAAAATTACCATTTGTTAAAATCATAATCTATCTTACTAAAATTACTAGTAGAATATTCAATGGTCGGTAGTAATTCAGGCCATCTATAATGCCAGCCCGAATTTTGTGAATTTGATATTTGTCAAGAGGCAGCAATTTGGGATTTTTGTAATTTTGGCCGCTATTATATGTTTGGCCCAAATTACTGTTGATCCATGATTTAAAAAAGAGAATTTTTTCTAATAGTTAGATTGAATTGATTAATTTTATATTACAAAATAGTATATAAATATAATATAAATAATAAGTTTATGCCTAATCTTCCATTATTTTACGATTTTAATATGTTTTTATATTTAGAATAATGTATTTATTGCAAAATTTTACGTTTCTCAAATTTTCAAAAAATTGACATAATTCAGGTAAAATTCGTAGTGCCGGCCAAAATTAAAATTTTATTTTATTTAAAATAAATGAAATATCACTAATTTCATTAAAAATATTAAGTCAAAATTTAATTAAGTTAATACCACTGATAATATTTGTAAGATCGATCAATGAAAAAAATCTTTTATATATAATCTTAGGTTTCGGTTTCTATCCGGATATATCCGGATTTATATCCCCAGTAAATAGTTTTTGTATAAATTTACACCAAACGGACTCATTGGCTCGAAATTAGCTCAAATTTATGCACAAAACAATCCAAATTTAAGCCGATCTAGAGCCAATTATATATGGATGAGCCCATTTGGTACAAATTTATACAAAAACTATTTACTGGGATCCGAACTGAATAATCTGGATAAAACCCAGATAATTTTTTTAATTTATCTGGATAATGGTTTCTACCCAGATAAAAGCACTATAATTTAGCCACATGTTATGAAAATGGGGAAGGAACAGAAAAGAAATTAAAAAAAGCCTTTATTGATATTAAAAAGCAGCAGAAAATGGTATTAAAGAAGCAATGTATAATTTAGCTTTATATTATAAAAATGAAGAAGGAACAGTAAAAGATTTAGAAAAAGCCTTTTATTGGTATCAAAAAGTAGCAGAAAATGGTGTTAAAGAAGCAATGTATACTTTAGCCATACATAGTTTCAGCATTTTCTTTTTATTTTTACATATAAAACTGCCAGAACTATTAGTTTCAGCTTTTTTTCATTTTTATTTATAAAACCACTGAAACTATCAGTTTCAGCATTTTTTTTTTATTTTTATATAAAAACACAGGAACTATTTAGTTTCAGCATTTTTTTTTATTTTTATATAAAAAAACACAGGACTATAAGTTTCAGCATTTTTTTTATTTTTATATAAAAAAACACAGGAACTATCAGTTTCAGCATTTTTTTTCGTATTTTATATATAAAATGCTGGAACCATCAGTTTCGGTATTTTTACATATAAAAAGGCTTTTATTGAAAATCAATTTTAGTTGTTAACAAGATTCAACAAGAAAACATTCAACAAGAAAACTATTTTATCAAAATCTGAAAGAATCTATTGCACTTAGTAAATTAAAAATATTAATATAGCCATGCATATGTTTTTTTATCAAGAACATTAATATAACAATATTTATAAATAAAACATATTAGCTTTTTACATTAAATGATACTTATATTTAAATTAAAAATAAATAAAGTATATTTAATAATAAGTATAAAACATTTACATATAAATTTTATTTAAATGACTTATACAAAGAACTTTTAAAAAGTTTAATGATCCTTCATTGATAAACAAAACAAAAAAAAAAAATGTAAAAATACAGTTTAATTCAATAAAAAAAATCTCAAAATTCATATAACTATTAATGTTCTATAAATTCTAGAATACATATCCATACTTAGTTTCATTTTAATATAGCTATTTTATTTATGAACTGTACTATAATCCATCAATATGGTTAAATCTAAACTGTTGCTAAATTTTTTAATTCTTTTTTTTCTTGGTTTATTTCTAATTTCAATTCATTCAAATTCTTTCTTAATGAATTTATATCTTCTGACATCATGTTAGAATTTAATTGAATTCTAGTTCCTTCTTGAGAATTAGTAGCAAATTTAAAAATTTTGTATTTATCAAGATTAAAAGAATTCAACTTAAGAATATTTTCAATTATGATGCCAACTTCCA
>QZLH01000060.1:52072-68694 GCA_003833135.1 Oehlia diaphana | reverse complement strand
TTTAGTACGATCGGCAACCAACAAATCTTTTAGTGTTTTAAATATAAAGTAAAATAAAAATTTATATAGTCTTAGTAGCTATAAATGTTTATAAAAATATAATAAAAATATCATATAAAGGATGGTATCATAATAGATACTTTCAAACAATAAAAATAATTTTTTTATGTCGAAGTTTGTATTACTATCTTTAAACGCAAATATATCAAGATCCACTGATCCGTTTTTTATAATTTTAGACTTGTTGGAAAGCCCTTGTTCTGGACTTTATAGGCGAAAAAAGAGCTTGCCAATTGAATCATTAGATTCGGAGATATTTACGTTTAAAGTTGAAGTACGAACTTTTTAACATGCTTAAATGCAAATATCTTGGGATCCACTGATTCATTTTTTATAAATATATGCTCTTTGGAAAGCCTTTGATCTGGTCTATATGAACGAAAAAAGAGCTTGCTGATTGGATCATTGGATCCGGAGATATTTACGTTTAAAGTTGAGATACAAATTTTTAACATATATAGTAAGTGCTAAGAATTATATTAATTTAAAAGAAATATTTACCAAATTATAGTATAATAACATTAAATAAATATTTTTTAATATTCATCCCCAATTTACTGTATATTATATATTATTTTGTATAATAAAAAATTAATAAAATCAATATTTTAATTAAAGGTAGACAAATCAGCCCATATGAAATATAATAGAATTAAATAAATAACATACTCCCTATATATTATTAAATAAATAATTTTTTAAGTAAAGAATTTAGTTAGTTTAAATTATATGTAAACATTATATAGAATTACTCACGATCTAAAATATTTGAATAATTTTTTAAATAAGGAATTTAGTTAGTTTAAATTATATGTAAACATTATTTAAATATAATATATTATATAAATAACTTACACCCTGTAGCATTATTAATTTTAATTATAAAGTAAAGTAATCATAACCGATTAGATAAATATTATGATTATACATAAAATTAAGTGTATACAGTAACTTACAATCTAATTATTTAAATAAATATTTTATCAGTTTAAATCATATATAAATAAATACTCTTAAATTAAATACTTACTTTCTATAATATTAGTACCGTAATTAATAAACAATTATATTAATAGAAAATGTATTAATATCATAAAAAATACAATAAAAAAAATAGCTATTAACTTACCAACTATAATAATAAAATTAATTATTTGGTTATATATATTAATAGAAGTAAATAATTTAATTATCATTCCGATTATAAGATAACCTATTACTTACGAGCTAATATAGTAAAATAATTTTTGGAAATTGTTTAAAAAATTTAAATTATGTTTATAATTTACAAGATGAGTTAAATAATTTTCTTACCATTATCATTTTCCTCAATTATTGAAACTAGTTTCATTATGTTGCAAATATGGTTTGAAAAAAATTTTAGAGCAATTACAATTTGTATTAGATATCTATATTGTTATATGCTTTTACCTTTATCGTTACTTTGACCCATTACTAAATAATTTTATTGGAATTCTTCCAATTTTTCCTATAAAATAGGGTAAATACAATTAAACTCCTTTATTCGAGCATATATAGTTGTTTGTGTAATATTATCTATGCAAAATGCCGATTACCAATTTCAGGTTTTAGGCAGAGAGCGTCCGAAATGTTGATTGGTATCAGTATGATATCACTATATTATACTTTCTTGTCGATCATTAGCTATAAAAGATCGGTAAACCAAAAACTTTCAATGTAATTGAGTATCTCCGTTTCTTGCATGGGACCACCGGGATAATGATGAATGGAAGGAAAATTGGGTGAAATATTTAACACAATGTTTATGAGGTTTATAACTGGCTAGAAAAAGAATGTTTAAATGATGAAGATCTCGACTTAACGGAAAATATTCATCCATATGACAAATTATTCCTTAATTTCAGAAAAGATCTTGATCCTTTTAAATCCGAAAACTGGGTATCTGTAAGAGAATTGGTTTTAAACAGTGAGCCAAGTGAAGAAAAATATATCAATTCAAGTCTTGCTAAATATCCTACAATGTTCAAAAGAGCTGGTGCGAGAGAGTAAAACGCCATATGAAATGCATGTCAGACTTCATGATCTATCGAGTGTTAGTAAAATTAATGCACTTACTTCTCTATTTAATATGGAATTCCCCTAAATGATATTACGTTTATTGTTAACGGTGAAAGAATAAAGGCCACTCACAATAAGCTTTTCTATTATTAATGCCGTTGAACACGTTGAATTCGTTGAACCTAACTCGGTGCGCGTCTTGTTACACTACCTATACGGTCAGAATATCGATGATGCAATTAGAAGCTGTAGAAATACGCCATCAATTTACGATTAGGTATTGAATTATTAATTATTATAAAAATCATAAAATGATATATTCCTTATTGGCTGTGATTTTCTTAGGCAGAATATATGGATTATGAATATGACAACCCTCGAGAAGAAGCACGGGATCCTTTTGAACGATATAAAGATCTGCTTAAGTTAGCAAATAGTTACAGTTTAGATGGAAGTAAGGCTTTCCACGATCGGTCATTACCACTTATTCATATATATATTTCAGGAGTTGAATAATTCACTATACAGTATTCTTTGAATTAAATATGGAATTAAGTATTCTAATAATTGTGAAATACTTCAATATGCAGCGTTTCTAATTGATTTATGTACATTTTTAACGATTTCACAATCTGAAATATGAATTTCCTGATTATATTGTTCATTTATATTACAGATATTAAGTTAATGAGGCATACAGGTGTTATTTTCTCCATCTCTTTTTATGATATTTTGTTTTTCAGCTGCCACAAGTAACTCACGAAGTAGATCCAGAGACAATGATACTATTGAACGATATGCTTTTCTAGTTATTTGACCTGAATCACAGCTTTGTAGTGTTTCTTGTGTCTGCGATATCTTTTGATCAACAGTTTTTTTTACCAAATTGAATTTGATTTAGTATCTTTGATATTTAATTCAATTGATTTAAGAGTTGAAATCTGTAATACGACTTAATTTTGTTGTAATTTGTTCCAATTCATTAACTTCTTAAGGTAGGCATATTTAACGGTTATTATAAAGTCTTCATATACTGTAATAAATCCATAGTAGTATTACTAGTACTGACATGGTACTCTAATTTTTCAAACTAGGTATTTTGTATTATGCAGTACCTTGGTATACAGGTGAACTTGACTTGAAAAATCAGATGCGTGATGATATTCTTTGATTTCTACTTCATTTAATGAAATTATTTTAGGAGAATTGGTTGAATATTATTGAAGTTTATTTTATTAAGCAACAAATTTCTGACAAGTTTGCAAGCTGTAAGAAGTTAAAAGATAATTGTCTTGAAACTATTCGTGAAATTCTTAGCTATTTATTACTTCAAGCACATTTATTTCATTAGATAAAGGTATTTTCTTTATCTTACTTTGAAGAGATGGTTACATATTGATAAAGTTGTCAGGTTCAAACTCTGTTTCTTTAATAAAATTTATCTTTTTATTTTGAAGACAGTGGAGATACATACTAATATGAAAATAAGTTGACCGTCAAGTTTAATTTTTTAGTTCAGATTTGTAAAATAATGAAAATAAATTTTATACAGTTTTACTATTAAGGAAATCTAAATGTTGTTGTAATTTAAAAATACTATATTAAAACATGATGTAACTCCATTTATCAATTTACCTAAATTAAACTTGAAAAATAAATTCGTTAATCTTAAATACTGCATTTGTTTTTTGTTTTACAAATTTAGTCATATGACGTAAAATCCAATTTTATGTTGCATTAATATTATAAATATTTGAAATTTTATAGGATATTAGAAATTTTGAAATTTTATCAATTCTTGGTACATAAATTTAATTGCTTCATCCCTTATAAGGATTAGTTTTTACAAAATAAATCATACATTACAATTAATATTTGAAATGATTATACGTTTGATTATCGCACATCTATGCTGCAGCATGTGTCAGTTGATCAGGTTCGGGATTAGTGACATAAAGTATAAGCCTATGTACTAAGCCTTAAATTTTACCAGTTTATATTTGTGGCAGTGGTAATTAGAATTTACAGAAATGCTTTTGAATCCTGTTTGGTGTTACCTAACACAGCTAAGCTTTAATAAAAAATTTAAATATAAATAGTTCAATAATTTGATTAAGTTAGGGGGTTTATAATTTTCCTCCTTTTTTCCTTTCCCTTTTCTTTTTATTCTCAAATAGTAATTATCAAATCTAAATTGGCATATTGTACAGTATATTAATAATTAAGAAAGTCAAATAATATTATTGTTAATTCTTTGGAGACTAAAGAACCTGAAAAGGAAATTAATTTGTTATACTTTCAGGATAACCAATTTGGACTTTATACAAATGAGAATTTATATAATCTCTTCAAAATTAAACAAGTTATTTCAGAGCAACTAATCATCAGTGAAAAATTCAGATATTATATACGGTACTAAAATCGTCATAACCAATATCCATATAATTGTAACTTTGCAAAAACAATTTATCTTAGAAAGATATCATATGAAATAAGAAATGGAATAAACCACCTTAATATGAATCTAAATCATTTGCTGATGGATCTTCTTGAGTTGAATCCTTCCAATACAAAAAGGAAATAATTATTAATAATTACTCATTAATCTTGAAAATATTATTTTCTATATTGGTTTAAAATATATTTAAAAATTTTCAAGAATAAAGAATTATTGTAGAACTATCTGGAATATTTATTTAAAAGAGTTACTACTCCTTCTACTTAGAATATTATTGTATTTACATCCCTATTTGCTAATCTTACCTATTATTGCTTCTCTTATTATTGCAGCATTCTATTAAAATTTTGATGAAATTTACCACTCATTTTTGTTATTACCTTGTTTTTAATATGGGCAAACAGTTAAAGTTTATCTTTCAAGGAACACAGATGATTTCAAGGAAAAAGCCTTGATATGACCACACAACTATTCTCACCCTATCATACAGCAGATACAACCACAATACCTAGTATCAGGATTTTAATACACACTAAGTCCATTTCATAGAATTTATATGCAGAATTCTTAAGAAAGATGAGAAAGATGAAAATGAATCCTTTTTCCATTTTCAAGAATCAGTGAGGTCTATGCATACAAAGTTAATATACTCTGACAAAGTGATATAAAAAGAAGATGCAATCATGTAGAGTCAAACCTGGCATTTAACATATGCATCTAAATTTTTGAATAGAAAAAAGAAGATTGACATGTGCATAAAATTATTTAAAAATATTATTGGATCTAATATACAAAAAAGCATTATAAAGTACACTAATTACCAAACAATTTGACAATAAAATTAACTTGCAAATTTAATAATTTTTAAACTTTATATTATTCATTTATTTATAAAAACAATCAAATTAAAATAGTTATTCGTGGTTTTTAGAAACTATGGAATAGAACCTGTTTTTTCATTTTCTGATGATATTTGAACATGAAGTAGACAACTTAAATGATATGGAAACTTTTACATTGATTTGGTATCATGGATACAAAATGTTTTGGAAGGGTAAATCAATCATAAAAATAGGGCAGAAACTATAAATACAAAAAATTGAAGAACTCTACAAAATTAAATAAGTTATATCCAATATTCATGTAACTTTTGAAAAAGAATTTAGATATTTGATAAAGCTTTATAAGAAGGCTGGTATCAGCATATGGCATCTGTTCAGTTTATACACTTTGCTATTTGTTAACATCAATCAATACACTACCTTATATTTGCTTTTTTCCTATCAAAAAACCTAAACCTTCAAACCTCTTTATAATCAACAATAACCATCAAAATGCAATAGATATTTATATAGATGATGATGTTGGTAAAAGTATAATGATCAGTGGTGAATACTAAAATATTAACATAGAGGAAGATTTTTATATTCATCAAAGAATTGATTCCGATCAGAAACTTTGAAATTAGAATTAACTTTGTATAGTAAACAAGATGGTTTAAATTCAAAATGCTTGGTTCAAATAATAGTATCAAAAATAGAGAAAATAGAAGAGCTCAGTCTATACAAGATTGGGCTCAAGAAATCGGATATAAACAAAAGGAGAAAGCTTCATTTTAATATTTCAATCCACAATCAGAAGATATACTTTACTTCATTCAAATTTTATCATAGAATGATATTAGTTTTTGTTTAGTTCATATAATTAATGCCAGAAAGAAATTTTACCATTCTTTTATATATTTTTGATCATACTTTAAATTAAGGAGATAATTTCCAATCTTATTTAATTTGTTCATTTGCAAAATACTATTTAAGGAAGCTGATTAAAGTAAGAAAATCTACCGGAAAACAAAGTTTTAGTATTGTTTGCACTAATTTTGTCTATATATTGATGGTACTAGTAAAATTTCAACAAAAATAAAATTATATAAGAATTAGCAAAATTACTACTTGATAATATAATGATATTTCCAAAAGCATTAAAATTTTATGCAAAATGTTATATTATATATATAGAAAACACAGATTAATATAGTATAGCATTACAAAAAATTAAAGATATATTACTATTCAAATTGGAGTTAACATTAATTATAAATTACATTATTTGTTAATACATTAATATCTAAATTAATTGAATTTGCAATATCAATAGAGTAATTACAAAAGAAAATAATACAGTCACTTTACAGAAGATGTTCTTATATTTATCAAGTATTATTAAATATATTTTATAAATTGAAAATAACAGAAAAATGAATTTTAATGCCAGTTCCTTTTTCCACAAGAAAAAAAACTATTGAAAGTATAGGTAACCTGAACATAGATATTTATGCTTATTTTAAAAAAGCAGATGAAGAATATCACATTTATATTTTGTATTCAGCAAACTAAGAAATTGATAATGATAATAATTCTCTTCCTCTTTCTTCTTATCACAAGTATTCAATAGAATTTGTATTCTTTATTACAAGAAGGGTCATTGGACATGAAAGTAGTATGTTATTTAAGTTATATGACTGTTTAATATTTACTATGTTCAATATCATTGATATCACAGAATAAGATATTGTAAAAGACATAAAAATAATGTCACTAAATCTCTTGATGAATTTTGAAGATAATAGAAGAATACTTTGATAAGCAAGACATAACTGGTTATTACTTTCTGAAGAAATGTTTCTTAAATATGCATTAAAAGGAGGACTAGAAAATGAAAACAATTTTGATATGAACTTCGTGAAATATGGACAAAACTCTAGTTTATTTTGACATCAATTATTCTTGCAAATTTTGCTAAGAAGTGTGTAAGAGTATGTGGAAAAAAAAAGCCACTTTCTTCATATAAACTTTAAGAGACTTAAGCAATATCTCTAAAAAGATTGGAATTTATAGTAACAACATTTCTCAATTTACACCATCTTGTTCCTTATGTACTCATTTTCTGACAACAAAGCTGATTAATTACATATAAAAGATATGAGTTTAAATGATATATACACAATATTTTTTGCAAAATGAGAACCAATCTGCTAAAAAAACAAAAGCATCTAAAAAAAGTGGAATCCAATACTATTATTATTACTAATTGAAAATTGTTTTAAAAACAAAACAAATTATATTTTTATTGTAGTTTTAAGATTAATAATTAAGAGAAACATATACTGCTGCCACTGATCTTGCTAACATCACAACAAAAATTTCCACTGCCTATTACATTATAAAAAATCATATTGGAAACACAGAGTTAATATTATTGATAATGTTAAAAATATTATAAATAATTCATCAGGGGGTATAAATTTATAAATTAATCATATTTTAGACTTACTGTAAGTTTTTTTGATAACTTTATTATGTAGGTAGTTGTTCAATAACGTGTTCTAATATTTATTTTTTACCTATATAGTGGCGAAATATGGAGTAATCCAGTTTTTGCAACAAGTACTTCCTATGGTAAACAGAGTGAAGGAACTTATTTAACTAAAGTATACAATTACTTTCATAATATAGAAATTTTGATCAGATAGGAGTTTTTTCTGACAAACTTTTAATGATCATGAAATTCATAAAATTATTAAAGTACATTGAAAATTATTTGATAAAAAAAACTTCATCTAGTAATTTATTAGTATATATTGATGAACTTACAATCATTAACAATTACATTTCCTGATATAAATTAAATATCTTTAACAATTATGTTTAATATATCTTATATTTAATATTAGAATATAGAAAAATGACAATTAACTATTAGAAAACATCATACACATCTTAAATTTATTTGATCTAAACATATTACATATTAAATTCATACTGATAATACTAAGAAGATAAGAGCTAATCTTGTAAAAACTTTTATGGTTGTAATAATAATCTCATGTTGATCTAAACAAAGAATATAGAATCCAAAAGTAATAGATCTAGTCATTTCAAAAAAAAATTATTAAAATTTTTATTCTTAGTTTAAAAAACATAACACAGATTTAATCAATACTAAATCTGATTTGGCTAAAATTTTACTAGTAATAATTATAATGAAATTATGTCATATATTCAAATTTCAAAAGAAGGGCCTGCCAATGAACTTACAGGACTATTTTGGATAACAAGCTAATAATATACAGATTTATGGGCAAAATTTCACAATGTTATTATTGGATCCTACTGAAGATAGATTTTAGAATTCTTTCTCTTGAGGATGTACTTATTACAGGAATTACAAAACCAGAAACTGAGATATCTAAATTTATAGAGTTTGGAGGGTGATAGGATCATATTGCTCATGTGAAGAACTATATTATTAATCTTGTAAGTTTGACAGACATTGAATATAACTGTCTTTATAATCGCTTTTGTGGCCAATTTTGTTCTATTGTTACCTGCGTAGAAGAAATTATTATGGGTCATCTGGCTGAAAATTTTATGAATGCACATTGGAAGGTCTTAACAAAGGCCAATGACAATGATCAATCACTATATTTCCAGCTATGTAGAATCATTAAGATGGAAAGACATAATCGTGAATTGTCAACTAATATTCTTAATTTGTATAAAAGCATAATACTTGCCTATTACTATTCCAGAGAGCCATTTTTGTTCACTAATAATAAACAAATATTATTAGTTGAAAGTAGTTTTAGGCATCTCTAGTTTGTAAACCTACCCACTATTTCTCATCTAAAGCAAGTATGTAAAGGTGTAGCTGAAGATATGTTGAAAGTCTCAAGTGTGAATATAGATTTATTACATCCTGCATTGGAAGGAAAGAAATCTTTAGTCACCTGTATTGATAAACCCTTTGCTCTCACTGCTTCCTTCAACTTCTTTAAGGATCATGATAGTCTTCCAAAAGGAATTTAAATACAATATTTGTAGTCAATAATCATAGTTCATGGGAAACATTACAAATTATGAACTATATAGATGGAAAGTCTTACAAACTCCTGTAAATGGAAGTTTATTAAAAATTGTATTATGATTAACAAAATTGGGAACCAAAAATTGTAGTATAATTAGTCACATTTAGGATCTACAACTCATGGCAAAAAGTCAATTTTACTTAGTACGACTTACAAGTATTACAAACAATCAAAATGAATTTGCAACTCAATGCCCAGAAAAATTTATTAAAAATATGAAAAAGATCTTAGAAATTTTATTACAAAAAAAAAAAAAAATTTAATGAAAATTTATTACAAAATGTATTAAAAAAATTTTAGAGAAACATTAAAAAGAAAATTTTTATTTAATCAAGCTGTAGTTTCTACTTTTATGTTTTTTTGCATTGTAATTTTTTATAACATTTTTGTTGTACCAGATCTTTATGTGTTTTTGCATCATACCTATTTCTTATATAAGATCTAAATTTTTCCCTCTCTCTTTTTCTTGTTTCTTTCTAATATCTTTAATATTATCCAAAACTTTTTCCAAAAATTTTCTTCATTAACCTTCTAACTATCAATCATGACTTGTCACTATTCTCAAACACTTCTCATCAAAAGTCTCACACATGATTTCAAAGACTTAAGGAAGTGTGAAAAATGAAAGTTTAACAGCTTTTATATGCAAGATTCTTAAGATATCTCTTAAATAGTATAATAGCCTGTAGACAGAGTTTTGACCTTATATCCAGTTCTTGAATGGTTGGTTTTATGCAGTTTATAGATGGGATTCAGGATATTTAAGTTTTGAATGGCCTCTACCTGTAGAACTCTTTTGTACTATCAACCTTATCCACTTAGTTCTTAACTAACTTGGAGTGATCATAAATCTCCATTTTTATTTTTGATAAAGGACTTCACAAAAGTAAAGGAAGAAAATAAATATCTTAAGAAAAGTTTAAATATTTGCTTAAACTGGGGATTCATAAAAATCTTGATGTCGAAGAATAAAATGATCTGGGCTGAAGAACAATGAAAATTATGGGAAGCCGAAAAATTAATTATTGACCAACAACAAACAATAGAAGGTCTGGAAGAGGGAATTTGCAGCTTACTTGAACAAAATATGAGCTTAGAGAGTAGTAAAGGTCATGCTGAGGCAGCATATGAAAAAGCGAAGGAAGTGCTTTTCAAGCAATGTAATATAATTTTAACATATATTTCTAATTCTTGCCCTAGCTTTGAAGAGACTACACAAAAAATTAAAATGTGTAAGATGCACAAAATTATTTATGTAAATATTTCTAGAAAGTTCTAGAGAAAAATATGTTTTTAGAATAAGGAAAAATGATCTTAAAATAGGAAAATGTGGTTAAATAATTTAAGCACTAAAAATAACTAATAGAGTGGTGAAACATAATAAGTAATACAAAAATCTCATCAGAAATAAACAAAAATCTAATCAGCAAAAAGATCTACAAAAATTTAAAATATATATATAGAAGATGTGGACAAGTTGGCAAAAGAGTTTAAACTGCTTGAAGAAAAATGGATTTATGGATTTTTCAGAAATATTAGAAGATATTCAACAAACAACTTCAGAAGAAATTAATTTTCTACTGCCACCTTACTTGGAAGAAGAAGATTTTCAAAAATTTTCTGCAACTCTAAAAAGCGTAACAAAGTCAATACATTTAAAAGACACATGATTGGTGTTGATTAATTTCTTTTATTTAGGACAACTTCTAGACCAACTATCAACTTCTAGCAAACAATTGAAGTACAAGCATAAGATGATATTACATTATGCTACAAGTGTAGAAAAAACCTTTGATATTTTTGAATTTTTTCAGAACAGATTCTAAGGATGAAATTAGACGTCCAAGTGATTAGAAAAATTACCCAACCACAAATAAGAAGACTTAGAAATAATTTATTGATTTTGCAGGAGCTGCAAATTAAGAGGAGGAACCAGTTACCCTAGTCATATGTGGAGTTACAATTTACTGTGCCAAAAGATCATGTGAAAATTAATATCTACTGTATCAAACTTTGCAAAGCTGATCTAGCCGCAGCCAACCTAGTCTATTATTTTTGTTATATTTATTATATTATTAATTATATTTAATATAAATGATATATTTATTTTATTTGTTATATTTAATTTATTTATTATATTTATTATATTTATTATATAACTTATTTATAGTATATAGTTATTGGGATTATAAACAGGAATCAGAAGATTAGCATAGGTAATAGGAGGCTGAGAGGGCTTGGTTGAGGTGTAATTGGACAAAATTGGCTGATTGACAAAATTGGCCGGAAGACAATTATTGTCATTTACAGTAGCTCCCAAATGTTATGCATCACTTGGATAAAAAAATAAAAAAAGCAATATTTTTAAAATCACGTGACTTCATGGAGTAAAAAATTATTTTCTAAAATAGAAAGACCATATCCACTGTGTGGTAATATTTTGATCATGTGCTGTTATACAAAATAGGAATTCTTTACCCATCTTTTTCCAAAAATGGTGATGCGTTACTTTTGACCGTTTTGCTTGTATATCAATTACTATATATACTAGAAGTTAATAAACAATAAACAAATTAGCGAAAAAAAAATTTTTTTAAAACTTTCTTTTCACCCTTTTTCTACCTATTTAATTTAAATTTCATAAAATGTAAAAATGGGATGTTTGTCTATTAGGAAACGAAATAGAATATATTCACTTGCTCAAGAAGGACTTTCGTCTTGTTTTATTGCTTCCCGTGAGAAGGTTGCCAATCTACCATTATTAGAATAAAGCAGAAGGTAGAGCTACAGGTTCTGTAAAGGATTTACCAAAGTCAGGTCGTCCAAGACTCTTTACAGGGAGAGATGAGCGTAATATTATAAGAATGCTTTCATCCGGGGAGTGTTCTACTGCTGTGGACATTCAAAAAAAGCTAAAAAGTGATAGTAAAATTGCTGTAAGTGAAAATACTGTAAGGTGTGTATTATATAGAAATGGTCTTTCTTTACGAATTAAGAGAAAAAAGCCATATTTGAAGAAAAAACATTGTCAATTACGCTTAAATTTCACTAAAAAATACAAAGACTAGGAGTTGAAGAGTGGAGCAAAATAATTTGGTCTGACGAGTCTAAATTTATGATATTTGGTTCTGATGGACGCAAATACTGTTGGAAAAAACCTGACGAGCCTCTTACTGACAGGCATGTAGTTCCTACAGTAAAATTTGGTGGAGGGTGTATTATGGTATGGGGATGCTTTTCTTCCTTTGGGGTTGGTAACATTGTAAGAATCTATGGGAATATGAATGGTGAATTATATCAAGATATATTAAAGGATGACCTTCTGGGAACAATCGAGTGGCATGGGGTTGATAAAAGTGATATTATATTCCAACAGGATAATGACCCTAAGCACACCGCCAACCTAATATGGCAGTGGTTTGAGGATAATAACATTGATGTGCTTGAGTGGCCACCATAATCACCAGATTTAAATCCAATAGCACATTTGTGGAATGAAATTGACAGGCATATAAGACGATCTTTCACAGGTATTCATACACAAGACCAGCTCTGGGACGTGATACAGAAAGCCTGGGTTGAAATGGATATTGAGTTTCTTAACAAATTAATTGAAAGCATGCCAGAGCGTATTAATGATGTAATACGTGCAAATGGTAGTTATACTAGGTGGTGAGCTTCAAATTAAAAAAAAATTTGCAAGTCTAGGTTAAATTTTTTTTGACTATTCGTTCATTTAAGATCAGGTGTCGGAAACGATCAAAAGTAATGCATCGTGTAAATTTGATTAAATTTTTATTTTTTTGATTTTTTTATTAATAAATAAATAAAAAATTTATGTTTTACATTCCTTCAGATATAATAAATTAAATGTATCATAAATTTTATTTTTCTATCACGTGTATACAAAATAATTAAAATTTAAAATTTGCCAATTGGGGTGATGCATAACATTTGGGAGCTACTGTAGACAATAATTGTCGCGGATATTTAACAACATATAAATGATAATTTTTGAAGGATGAAGAAAGTAGTTGTGTTTTCGTTTATTAATTGTAGAAATAGGATAGTTAGAATATTACTGAGCGCCGATTGAGGCAGTAATATTGTATATTTATTTGTTCATTAATAAAGACACCTGCTGATTATTTCTGATTTCTTAATAAAAACATTGTTCATTAATTTTATTATTATATTACGTGAATTATTGTATGCCGATTGTCATCAATTTATATATATTATTTACACATATTTTATACATTGTTATTTACAGTATTTATTTAATATACCTTATTTATATATTTCTTATATTTTATTATTGATTGTTAACCGATTGCTATAAAATCGTTGCCTATCCTTCTGTTACTACTTGCCGAATCGTCAGAAATCAGTAGTAACAATTTCAATAATGCCACTTTACTGTATACTTCAATTAAGTGTATTAATTATAACTTTCTTTTTTTGATATGAATCCCAGAAACACATTAGATAATAGTAATTATTTTGTCTCAGCAAGTCCAATCTCCCTATATGTTGAGATGAGTGTGAGATCTATTGTATGCCAGGAAATAACTTCAGGATTGGGTATATTCAACAGCATCTCAATACCATCTTTGCTAACAACGCTAAATTTTCATAATGCATTGTACAATACTTGTACAAGCCTTGTACAAGGTATTTTTAAATTTAAAATGTATAGTACAATATTTTTACCAATAATCACAAACATTTGTAAAATATATTTCTTACGAGTATTTGGGCTTTCACAATATCTAATTTATGCAAAAATATTTTACAATGAATTTTGCGATTAATTAATAAAAAATAAACTTGTGGGATAATATTACTATTATTAGTAATATTAATATTTTTACATGTATTTTTACTAATATTTTCGCAATTTTTATATAATTTTACTAATCGTAAATTTTGTGTATATCATAAAAAATAAAGTATAAATATGATTGATTTTTATACATTATTAATATAATCATTATATTAATTTATTAATATACATATATACATGNGCCATGAAATTTGATTGGTTCATATAAAACGGACAATTTTGTCCATGATTTGATAAAATTTGATTGGCTCATATAAAACGGACAATTTTGTCCATGATTTAATAAAATTTGATTAGTTCATATAAAGCGGGCAATTTTGTCCATGATTTAATAAAATTTGATTGGTTCATATAAAACGGACAATTTTGTCCATGATTTGATGAAATTTGATTGGCTCATATAAAACGGACAATTTTGTCCAACCAAATTAACTTAATTCTGGCCGGTCACATTAATTTTGGCTAGAAATTACCGCATATTAGGTAAATGATTTGATGAAATTTGATTGGTTCATATAAAACGGACAATTTTGTCCATTAGGTAAATGATTTGATGAAATTTGATTGGTAAACGGAAACTGCGCATTGGGTAAATGATTTGATGAAATTTGATTGGTAAACGGAAACTGCGCATTGGGTAAAGGAATTGATGGAATTTAATTGGACGAATTATTAGACAGAAACTGGTCAGCCAGAATTAGCTTAATTCTGGCTATACTGATTTCAACTTTAGTCAGAATTTCTGTGTAACCTTAATTTTTTTTGACTTTTTTTTGGTTATTGGGTAGTACAAAATTTATATCAATGCAATCCTCGCATGCTGGTTTATAGGCAAATCTGCATTCAGAAATTATAAAATTACCGATATAAACCAACTAAGTATTAGCCAATCAAATCCCATGGGCAAATCTGCCCATGGGCAGTTTCTTAGCTGAGGTTTTGTGCACGAAGTTTCAGCTTATAAACTATGTCGATCATTTGGATTGGGTGATCAAACTATAATTACTTTGCTAACAACGCTAGATTTTCATAATGCATTGTGCGATCCTTATGCAAACCTTGTACAAGTCTTGTACAAGGTATTCTTAAATTTAAAATATATAGTACAAGATTTTTAATAATATTCGCAAACACTTGTAAAATACATACTTTTATGAATATTTGGGTTTTCACAATATCTAATTTATACATGTATAATGCAAAAATATTTCACAATGAATTTTTCGATTAATTAATAAAAAATAAACTTGTGGGATAATATTTACTATTATTAGTAATATTAATATTTTTACATGTATTTTTACTAATATTTTCGCAATTTTTATATAATTTTACTAATCGTAAATTTTGTGTATATCATAAAAAATAAAGTATAAATATGATTGATTTTTATACATTATTAATATAATCATTATATTAATTTATTAATATACATATATACATGCATTGTAATTTAAATAGTAAAATAAATTATGCATAAATCTTGTTTAAGAATCATAAACTTCGTAGCCACGCTCAATTAAGGCAATGTATTACTAGACCTACACCAAAGATGACTTTGGTAAGGCTTTCTTTGTGAATTAAAGAAATTTCATACACTTTGCCAGCTGGTGGGATAGCTTATGATCTCTAACCTCAAACTCCTTTTTCTACCAGATCCCTTAACATCCAGAAACTTGGACCATCTAAAAAAAGAGAAAATTGAAACATTAGTAAAATGTTTCGTTGAAATGCATATTTAGGAACAGAATCTCACCAAGTTTTCCACGCGTCTAAAGAGTCAAAGAACCAACCATCTGAAAAAAGAAAGTTGATGAATATTAGTGATCATTCGATTGTTAAAAGAAAAAATTAAAGAAAAAGTTAAACTTACAAAATCTACAAACGATATTCCTGGAAACCAAAGAGCAAGTCATCTATAAAGAAAAATCATTTATTAACGTTAAAGAAACAATCATTTGGAAAAAATCATTTGTTAATGTTAAAAAAAAAATATTTTACCAAAACTCACATCTAAAGAGCCGAAGATTCATCTAAAAAATAATGAAAAATAAAGTCATTACATTAATGTTACATTAAAATAAAAAGTTTAAGAATATAAAAAAAGCACACCATAACTTGTGCGTTCAAAGATCCTAAAGAAGCTGCCTAAAAGCTGAAATTTTGTTAACCCAGTAAAAAATTGAAAATCCAGAATTTGTACAGAAAATATTATTGTACGAATTCTGTACAAATTCCGTACAATTAGTGAATGAAAATGTACTGAATATGTACCAAATTATGAAATATTC
>QZLH01000060.1:13811-50349 GCA_003833135.1 Oehlia diaphana | reverse complement strand
CTTCTAATAAATGTATATAATAAATTATCTTAATGTATACATCACTACAAATTCTGTACATATTCCGTATGAAAACGTATAAAATCTGTACAAATAATGAACAATTACTTTTTATAGGGTAAAGTATAATTTAAACTCACATTTCCTAAAAAAAAGAAATTTAAATTACCAAAAGTCTATATGTCAAAAAAAAAATCTGCATTAAAATAAGAGAAAAATAAACTTCTTCGTCTTCCCTTGTAAAAATTCCATTCAAAATCTGAAGTACTGTATTAGCTGTCTAAAAGAACTTGTTAGCCTAAGGCTAAAAAATAAAAAAAAAGAAAGTAAGTTTTGTTAATAAAATTCTTTTAAAAAAGTTTCTTAAAGTCAATTCCAAACTCAAATAGCCTACTGGAGTCTGGAAATAAAGATTAAAAAAAAAAGCATCAGACACTTCTTATAGGTAAGTGACGAACTCCTCTCAAAAGAAATAACTCACCATCATTAGTCTTCCACAGAGAAGCTGTTACTTACAAAAAATAAAAAAAAGGAAAATTTAGTATGTTTCTCATGATTAATGGTGAAACTCTTTCCCCAAAATTTTACTTACCATCTGAAAGTTCTTCCAGATAATGTTACCTACCAAAAAATAAAAGGAACATTTAATATGTTTTTATAGAAACTCTTTTCCAAAAAACCACTAACCGTCTGATCTTCTGTTACCTATAAAAAATAAAAAAGAAAATTTCAGACATTTCTAACGCTAATGATGAACTATTAATAAAATAAAATAACTTACTGTTTAATTTTAGTTTTCTGGTTTTTGTTTTACTGTAAAGTATAATTTTTACTTTTATTTTCTTTGGTAGCCTAATCAATGGTTTATAAACTAATATCTCCAAAGTCTAGCTATATATCATAGATTCAGAAAATTTTTTTTGAAAATAAAAAGAAAAAAAAAAAGAAAATTAGTAAATATAATGGAAAGATTTAGAAATAAAAAACAAACCATTTATCGTCAGAGAAATCATCGTCATCAGTATCAAGATGTGAAGATCTTTGGTTTTTTTAAATTTTTCTTACTAATATTAGAATTGGTGTATTTTAATTTATTATTGGAATTTTTTACAGAATTTTTTACAGGATTCTTTGAAGCCACCAAGGCCAAGTGAAAACGTGGAGCAGGATCTTGAATTTTTATTTCAGGTATGTAACATAATAAATTATTGGTTACGTTCAAGTTGGAATTCGTAGCAACAGGTTGATTATCAATATTTGACTCAGGTTCAATAATATCATACCCTTTGCTACAGCTACTTTAATTATTAAAGTTAGGATTATTTTCTTTAAAAAAGAATATTCAATTTTAATAAATTTGTAATTTAAAAATAAATCTAATTGCTAAAAAATAAAAGATAAAAAAAATATTATTATTGTCTTACCAGATTCTTCAATAAAGATTTGCAGAATTTGGTAATACATTATTTGTTTTGTGACGCTTGGTTGCTTGTGAATTATCAATTTTGTTTTTTGAGTTTTTTGTGCAATTATTTGAATCTTTTTTTGAACTTTTGAGAGTTTTTGAACGTGTGTTTATTCCCATTATGAAAAGAAAGTTAAAGGATAAAGAAAATATTCAGATTGAAAAAAAAAAAAAATTGGTCATCTTTTTATGTTGTCATAATAGACTAAATTAGACTATTATTCATCATTGTTTATACTTTTTTTTAACTAACTATATTTGCAACTAAAGGCCACTCACTCATCATATAAAAATTAATCATTCTTTTCCCTATATAGAAAATAATCATACTATAATATAATTAACTACACCCTAATTATTAATCATTTTTAATCAGATTTTTTTTAAAATCATTTTTTTTTTTTAAAAAAATTTTTTTTTATATAATTAACTATACTAATTAAATCATTTTTTAATCAGATTTTTTTTAAAATTTTTTTTTTTATATAATTAACTATACTCTAATTATTACCGTATATAGCGGGCCACAGTACCCCGGGTATCTTGCAAAAATCGGGGGTTTGACCCTGTACCCCCGGGTACTAAACAAAGCCTAAAAATTCCGTTTTTTGCGAATATCTCACGATCTACCGGTCCAATTTGAACGATCATTTTTTTATTTTGAAGAGCTCAATGAGTGCTATCAAACAAAAAAAAGATGGCTCAAATCTGATCACTGGATCACGAGATAATTGTAAAATATCCCCCGGGTACTATACAATTCTATGAAATTTTTCGGGGGGTACTATGCATAGGGGGGGTACTATGGCCCGCGATATACGGTAATTATTTTTAATCGGATTTTTTTTAAAAATCATTTTTTTTTTTTTAATCAGATCTTTTTTTTAAAAAAAAGAAAATATTCAGATTAAAAAAAAATTGGTTGTCTTTTATATTGTCATAATTAGACTATTATTCATCATTGTTTTATACTTTTTTTTAACTAACTATATTTGCAATTAAAGGCCACTTACTCATAAAAATTGATCATTTTTTTCTCCATATAGAAAATAATCGTACTATAATTAACTATACCCTAATTAAATCTTTTTAATCGAATTTTTTTAAAATTTTTTTATATAATTAACTCCCTAATTAAATCATTTTTTAATCAGATTTTTTTAAAAAAATCTTTTTTAAAATTTTTTTTTTTTATTTTTTTTTTTGCAGACATTGTATAAAATTTTTAAAATTTTTTTTTTCACGAACTTTATATAGAATTTAAAATTTTTTTTTTCATGAATATTATATAAAATTTTAAATTTTTTTTTCATGATCATTTTTAACATCGTATTATACAAAATCAAACCACTATAAATTTAAACTTTTACCAAAAATTTAAACTTATCAATGTCTTTATTTTATTTCTTCAACCCAATTTCAAGACCTAGTATATATACCAAAGGCCATCGTGAAAAGAAAGATAAAAGTACTAAATACTTTCATATTTTGCGTCATTTACCATTTGGTTTCATCACCATCAAGGCTATATTTTTGGTAAATATGAAACTCTTGAGCTTTAGTGAGTGAAATATCTTGCAGCTGAGATGGAAACAAAAATTTGTTGTAATGAGCCCTTTTGTATATCAACTCTCCACGAAACCAGTATCAAAATATAACTAAAAGATCGAATGAATAAACAGTAAGTTAGTAAAGGTTATTCTGTGCTAAAAAAAAAACTTTTATTAATAACGTTGAAACCTTCCACCATTTTTTCGTCCTAAATTTTTTAGACCGAATGATCAGTGGGAAGAGTTTCCCGAAAAATTATTACGGTATTACCTATATACTATGATCATCAACAAAGATTATTATTATTGCGTAATGTGTGATTTTTGATTTTTCTGTTTCCATAATCTTGATCTCTTTCTTTTATTTTTTCATTTTCTATTTAGTACTTTAACGTTAACTTTAGACAGTTCTCAAGTTTTTTGATGTTCTTAAGCATTCATTTGGCTTTAGTTGAGCTATTATGCTTTATTTATTTATTTATTTATTTATTAATGAAATAAGAGTGGCCACAGTTTATATATTACCCAAATTTATAACAAGCTTTAGTAAACCCAGGATGTTGAAGTCAAAAATCCTTGCAGATCCAACGTTCTGGCATAGGTTCTTAGACATACACAAACATAGTAAATGATCCTTTTCTGCGACAACAAAGCAAAGTTTTTAAGCCCAGATTACCTCCAATAGAAAAAAAAGCCAAATGTATAATCCAGAATGGAATCAATAAACGAAATAAAGTAAAAGAAGGAAATCTACCTAAAGGGTGAAAGAAAAAAAAAATAATGGGTAAAATCACAAACAAAACAATGAAAAAAACGAAATTAAACTATGACTACACAATACCTATAACTACAACTATTATTTTAACAAATCTAAAGTTAATTTCAGAAGATCTGCTGCGTCTACTGATTACCTTTGATGGAGTATTGTTTGGCTTACAGTCAAAGATTTCCCTTTGCCTTGCCTCTTCAAAGAATCGGAGGAAATACTAACAGCGCTTTTACTGGCATCATTTTGAGATGACTTTGAAGAATTAAAATTCTCCTTTTTGATTACATTAAGCGAGGAACGTGACCTGTCTTTCGTACGTAAAAGGAGTCTCTGTGAACTGTTATGCAAACTTAGGTTATCTCGATTAATATATATCATGTGATTATGAACAAAGTCACGAATTTCAATGAGTATTATTTTTTTTTTCATTTTATTTTGTTTCCTTTTTAATGAATGTTTACTAACTGTTCAATTACTTTATTTTTTCTTTTTAGGGATTTTTGATGTATTTTCAATTTATTTAGAGTTAGGAAGCCCTTGGCGTGCATTTTTAACCACTTCCTTTTTTATTGAAAATTTATAGAAAATTTACGAAGTTACATAATAAGAATTTGGATTACTTGAACAAGGTAAATTGAAAGAAGTGCTATTTCGTTTGTTTTTTATTCAAGGAAAATTACTAATATGAATCTTATATAATATAAATATATTTTTTATTAGCGATGTATTAAAACATTCTGGATTTGTTAGTATAAACTGACTTAAGGTTAAAGGTCATAAGCTATCCCACCAGCTGGCAAAGTGTATGAAATTTCTTTTATTCACAAAGAAAGCCTTGCTAAAGTCATCTTTAGTGTAGGTCTAGTAATACATTGCCTTAATTGAGTGTGGCTACGAAGTTTATGATTTTTAATTACACAATTTATTTTACTATTTAAATTTACAATGCATATGTAAAAGTCTTTGTACAAATCATTTGATAATAAACTTTTAATATTTATTGTACAAGCCCATTTTATAATAAATTTTTGATATTTATTTCATGATTCATTTGTAATTTCTATTTCACAATTAATTTTATATTATATATATTACAATTAATTTTACAATAATTTGTTGTTATGTATTTTTATAGTTAATCTCGCAATTTATCAATAAATTAATGTTACAATTAATGTTTACTAACTATTGTAATATGTCCCTACAAGACCAATAACGAGTATCTTATCATAGTTTGTACATAATGTACTGTAATATTAATTTTACAATACATTTAAAAAATTTTAAGTTGTTAGCAAAGATGTAATTGATTTGGTCCATGATAAGTAAAGAAAGCGTTTAAGTACAGCTTCAATAATGATTTTCCGGTCTTCAGGAAATTTAGAAATCTTGATAAGCACATGGAAAACTTCAGTAGTTGATTATTGCTCATCAAGTATCTTGGTCTGCTTCATAGCTTCGTCGTAATTAGGGTCAACCTCTAACGTATTGTTCTTACTTGCATCATTGAGTGAGCAGTCAACTATGTAAATCAAAACTTATGGTATCATATAAAAATTTACTATTGAAGATTTTCCATGTGTTAATTACATTATATTTTCCTAATATAATTTTATAAATACAATACTATTTTATTATTGCCTATGATACAATTAAAAAGGATCGACACAATAACATTCCCTGCCATGGGTAATTAATTGACTTGTTACTTCCTTGATAGTATTATTATGGTCATTTTTTTAGACTCTTTGGGCTGCTTTCCAAGCTTGATACTTTCATTTATAAATACCCATGCTAAATTTAGATGTCTAACCTTAATTCTAACTCATTTTTGCGAACAAAGACATTTTAAAGTTAATTTTAATTCCCGAATAACACGTTTTGAAAGAAAGTTAAAGAAAAAGATTGTGTGAAAAATTTAGTTAAAATCATTGTATAATAATAAATATAATGAATAATTAGTGATTAATTTTCGAAATGATTTTCATTCAAATAATGCATACCATAATACAATGGACCACAATCACAGATTTGTTATCTAAATCAGGGATGATTATGCTATATTTAGGATGATCATTAATCCGACTAAGAATCTTGGGATTTTCACAAATTTAGTATATATACGAGGAAACCAACTCTTCCAAGAAATTAAGATCAAGTTAATAATAATATCAAAAAAAAAAAAAAAAAAATTCCTACGAACAAACATTTTTTAAATAAATTACACTATCACACTTTATTTTTCTAACAATGTTATCCACAATTATCTCTTCGTTTCAAAGTACTGATATTTTTTCTATTTCGTTAACTTTCATAGTTATCTATATAGTCCGATATTATTACAAATATTTCACTCGTCCAAATCCTTTACCTGGTCCATTCCCACTTCCATTACTTGGTAATGGTCATCAAATAGTTGGAACTGACTTTAATAAGTGGTTATTGTCAATGTATAAAAAATATGGTGATATGTACGAAATAAATTTGGCTGGATCACGTACAATCATATTAAATAGTACAGATTTAATTGAAAACATGAATGTACCTTCAACAAAAACCAAATATCCTATTAGATTTCAACCTACAGAAGGTTCTAAAGAATATGGATTAGGTGGAGTAGGAGTTGCTAATAATAATGAACTTAAATCCTGGAAATTTAATCGTCAATTTTTCACTCAAGCTATGATGACTCCAAGTTTTAATCATCAAGCTATTGAATGGACGATCGAATTATGGGAACAAATGGAATCTCATTGGAATAGTCTCGGAGTAAATCATGAATTAGACCTTAGTAAATGGATGCATAGATTTACAACTGATATGATCTTTAGAGTTTCAACTGGGGTAAAAAATGATGCTGTTACTTCTTACTATCATACTCTTATTCTTGAAGATAATAACCAATCTTTAAGTGAAAAAGAAAAAGAAAAAGATAGAGAATCAGAACGTTTTATTCAATCAATACAAATATTTATCAGAGGAGCTATGCCATTCTTTGCTTTAAGTAAATATATTCGTCATTATGTTCCATTTGTTCGTGGAAAAATGAATAAATTAATAGAAAATAGAGATTATTTGGTAAATAGTTTATATAAAATTATTAAGCAAAGAAGAATTGAAATTGAAAATACACCGTTAGACCAACCTCTTCGTCACGATATGTTGACATCGTTTATAACCGCAAATACTCCACGTGATATCAATGTTGAAAAACATGTCGATGCTGATTTGTTGAGACCAATGACCGACAAAGAGATTTGCGGAAATTTACTCGATGCTATGGTTGCAGGAACTGATACTGTAAGTAAACTTTTAAAGATATTCAATTTTTCATAAATTTCATTTCTAATTTGAAAAATACTTTTAAAATTACAGACGGCGAATATGCTTTGCTTTGTCATATATTTTCTTGAAAAAAATCCTGAAGTGAAACAAAAATTACGACAAGAATTTGATTCAGTTCTCGGAAATGACTTAACTAAACCTATGACATTTAAAAATATTGAAGAATTAAAATATTGCGATGCAGTTATCAAAGAAGTATTTCGCCATATTCCTGTAGCATTTTCGTTAGGTCGTTTAAATGTTGAAAATGATAAGGTTGGAGGATATAATTGGCCAGAAGGAACTCAATTTCAAATACATACATTTGCACTAATGATGCGTGATGATTATTGGACTGATCCCGAAAAATTTGATCCTGACAGATTTTACAAAGTTGAAGAAAGTGATAAATATTTACTTGAAAAACAACATGCTAAAAATTCTTTTATGATGTGGGGAGGTGGAATTAGAATTTGTCCGGGAAGAAAATTAGCAATCACAGAATTGAAATGTTTAATATCTTTGGTTTATAGGAAGTATGATATTGAATTGAGATCACCTCTTGAATATAAATCTGAAATTCTTACATATTGTGAAAAATTATTAATTAAAGTTAAGCCAAGAAAGTTTTAAACAAAGTATTATTATTAATTTTTACATATAGGGAAGAATAATTATATTATTAACTCCCATGATTCAGTATAGAATTTTTTTTCTTTTAATTCTATGTAAACTTATCATTCAATTATCATTCATAAAATTATTGCATTACTAAACAAATAAAAAGCAACATATCATCTTGGTACATATTTTTAATTATAAAATGTATAATGCGTCCCAAAATTATTTTTATTGTTTAACGTTAAGGAAAATAATAAATTTTACGAATTATGACTAAATATATATCAACTTTTTTTTAGGCCATGTATAAAAAGGAATTATAATGCAAATTGTACATTAGAAAGGGTGTATATTTAAATACTGAAAAATTACAGAAATTTTTTAAATTTGAACGAAGTACATTTTTTTTTATTATTGCTCATCATCTTATAGTAAATATATAGAACTTTGGTTCTATAATTGTAAACTTTGCATTTTTGTACGACCATGTTAAATTTGGTGCCGATATGCGTTAACTATAAAGTTTTATTGTAAAAAAAATCAAATATTATGTTCTTTATGTTTCTAACATAATTATTCCCAATAATTATTGCACGATGGTACTTATAAATCAGCCGGACACATTAATAGATTAATATATTAATCTTTACCTTAAGATTTCTCATAGTTATTATTTCGCATAATTTTTTTATTTTTATAATTCACTTGAACCTTTGTTATTAAATTTATCTCGTTCAATAATAAAAAGATTTTATGTTATAATTTATAAATATAAATTATATATAACAATGTTTAATTACACATTATATAACAATTTTTAATTAAATGAAATAAAAGATATAAAAATTAAATTATTTCATACACAAACATTTTCCATTTTTTATTTCTCTGTTCCTTTTAACAACATTTTGAATATCATTCGCCATTATCCTCTTTTTCTTGTCAAATTTTACTAAAATAATAAGGCTAACGAAACATCAAAATGTGCGAAATGACCTTAGCAGTTTCAAATGTGTAGATGTTCGAATGTCTTGAAATGTCAATGACAAAAATCAGAATACAGAAAAAAAAATAATAGTAGTTTCGTCATTTGTAGAATTTGCACATAAAATATTACGAATATGATATCTACAACAGAATATATATTTTTGTTTCAAAGAAAAGTTCTATAAAATTGTAATGGAAAATGAGGAGGGTAGTAGTTAAAAAAAATATAAATGATGGGATATGTGTAATATCGTTCATTTCCTCGTTGAAAGTGATTGAGAACGAGAAGCATACAATAATCGAAAGCAGGAGACACCGTGAGAGAACAATCAAAATATAATTATTCGACTACAAATATCAACTATTAGCTATGCCTTGTAATTCTTAGGAATCCTTGAAAAGTTTCTTCGAAATAATGGAGAATGGGAAAGCAATTAATAATTAGATCACAGAAATCAATATCACTATTTAGAGTTTTTTAGTAAGAATACAGAACATATATTGATCCTTGATATTATTGTAATAGTTTATTATTTAACCGTATGATACCGCTTTGAGAAGGAGTAACATATGCCTTTTGGCTGATTTTTTTTTCTTACACTATCTAGACTACTAGTTCTGTTGATATAATATATATCTATACAATATAATAAAGAATTCCCTGTATGACCGTTACCTTTACATTATCCTGTATAAATTGTCCAAATTATGATTCTCCGTTGCGTGAATTATCTATCCGTTTTGGTATTCTCTTCCAAAACATTTACTTTCTGCATTCATAATTTACATAAATTTTGTATTGCATTCCATTGCTTGCAACCGGCTACCGACTAGTAATATATTTGTTAAAATAATCAAAATTTTTTTTTACATAATATATAGTCATCATTTTTTTTTACAAAAAAATATCAATAAAATGATTTTTGTGTTATACTAAATTTCTTGATATAATGGTAAAATTAATAATAATTTAATTCCAAAATATAAAGAAGATAATGTATAAATATAGTATATTTTTTATTACAATCTCATTTAATAACAATAACATTATTAATTAAAAATTTATTTAAAATTTAGTAAATATGACCAGCTGTTGGATTGTATTATACACTTAACAATAATGTTAAATCACTTAAATGTATTATGACCTTAATGCAATTATTATCAATAAAATTTGGATTACTAATTTTTTTAAATTTATATTTTTTTTGGTTTGTTAAATTGAAATAATAAAAATAATAAAAGTAATATATCGATAAAAAAATTTATAATTATGACTTGATGACGATCTGCGAACTGTAGATCATTTTCGTATTCTATTTCAAATTGAATCTATTGAATTCTTTTAAAAAGTGTTATTTTATAAAATGTTTCAATAAATAAATTTTTGAGTATAAATTTAATAAAACGTCAAATAAGTATAGATAGAATTAAAAAGGATGATTTAAAAAAATATGGAAAGTATCAATATTTGAATATTGCTGTTGTGCCCCAAATCTCAATGTGCCCCAAATCTCAATATGCCCCAAATTGACGAATGTGAAAAGTAATGCTTTGAAAATTCTTAAGGCATTATAAAGATGGGCTGATAATTTAGGCCGATCGTTGATTTGGGGCAATCGTCAACTTGGGGCTATATAATTTCCGTGATCATCATCGTGATTCGAATTGTAACATAATTACATAATACCTTTTTTTACGCCCTATGCTACACCACATGGATTGTGCAACAATACCGGAAATTACAATTCCGAAATTAATGTAAGTGATACACTAATAATACTTTTTTATTTCCTCTCTTCGCTTTTTCGCTTACAAATATGTCATATTCAAAAATAATTTCAGATTTACCTGAATTAATATATGATATTATAAAATATTTTAAGAATGATTTTTCAACTTTATATTCATGTATATTAGTTAATAGATTATGGTGTCGTTTAGCGATTCCATTATTATGGGAAAATCCATTTTCAATTCCTAACGAAAATTATAACTTTATTAGAATTTATTTACATAATTTAAATGATGATTTAAAAGCACAATTAAATGAATATAAAATTGATGATAATTTATTTCCTACAAATACACTTTTTAATTATCCCATTTTTTTAAAATATTTGTATACAGATACAATTATTTCTTCTATTGAAAAATGGTCTAAAGATATTGAACTTAAAAATAGACCAATAATTGAATTTAAGAGATTAATTTACATGTCATTATTTAAAATATTTATTAAAAATGAAGCAAATATACATACTTTTCATATTTTCTATATAGATGATATTATTGAATTAATTTTACAAAACCCAGAATTTCTTCATAATATTAGAAATTTAAAAATCAGTTGTAACCATACTTTAAATCGTATACCTCAATTGATTAATTTGTGTCAAAATCTTAAAATAATTTCATTAGATTATAATTTTAGTTTTCTTTTATATCAATTATCTAATCATTCATCAAATACTTTAAATACAATCGTCTTATCTAACATCGATTTTAAAATTATAACCAATTTAGACAAAAAAATATTTGAACAATTAAATGTTTTAGAATCTGTTCATATCATTTATTGTAATTTAAGTACTGATTTTATTCAACAAATAATTAATTTAAATAAACCATTTAAGTTAAAATCTTTATTCTTATATAGTAATCAATTAAAAATTGTTGAATCATTACAATTATTATTACAAAAATATGGTAATTATTTAGAAAATTTTAAGTTTATGTTTGGTTATAATTCGTTATCTGAGGAGAAACAATTACTTGAAATTATTATAAAATATTGTAAAAATATTAAATATCTTGATTTAAGTGTAATTAATAATACTCAGATTATTTATTCATTATTCAATTTAATTGAAAATGTAAAACAAAATCTTAATCATCTTTCTATCAATATCTTTAACAATTTTGGTTTTTCAAATACTACTGAACTTAGTTCAATTACATTACAAAATTTAGGTCAATCACTTCCTCTTAAATTAGAATATTTAAGTTTAACTTTGTATATTGAATGTAAAAATGATTTTGAAATGTTCTTAAAAAATTCTCAGAATACTTTTATTAAAAAATTGTTAATCAATAGTAGATGTCGTGATACTCATGATTTTCTTTTATCTTATATAAAAGAATATATTATGAAAAAGAAAAGAATCAAATATTTGGCAATTATTAATTTCAATATTGATTTGTTTTCATTTAAAGATGAAGTCAAGGAATTTGAATTATATAATATTAAAATTCAAAAATATCATGATTTGGTTAAATTAAAAATTATAGAAGAATTGTAGGATTTTATTATTATATAAAATTAACATTTGGATAGGTTAAAATACTAAGTTATGTTTTCATTTACAAGCAATAAATTTTGATGATTTTTTATACCTTATTTTTAAATTGTCTATATATTGATATCATAGTTACGTGTTGTACAATTATAAAAGTTAACTAAAAGAATAAAAATAATAATAATAAATTATTTTTTTATGAATATATGGAATAAAAGAGAATTAAATATTGAAAGAGGTCGAAATTTAAGAGGTGTAAATAAAAAAGATTTTTTAATTAAAATCCAGTCGTTCAATATAATGAACCACTTTTTTTGTTCATTCGTACGTGTGACCATTGAATGCATATTATGTAAAACCATCTAACGGAGCCAAATTATCACATGCATTCTGCGGATAGGCGGATATTTTGTTTCAAGATTAGTTAAAAAATTAAAAAAACTTCATTCATATTAAAACCAAACAAATCTTTTCCAAATCTTGATAATATCATCAGAAGATCCTGTAGCAAGTAAATCTTTTTCAACGATAATATTTCTCGATCTAATAACTCCTAACGTTTTAACTGATCCACAATGTGATATTATGTACAGTAAGTTTTTTATTTTACATAAATAAACCAGTTTGTAATGTATACATTCCTTCATTATTTAAAAATGTGTAACATCATCGTAAATCAATATTTTCAAAAGTTTTCCACATTATGTTATTATTTTATAATGAAAACACGTATTGTTATCAAGTGCGTTATATATACATAACTTAAGTTTTAATAAATAATAAACCAACTTTATAAAGGATTCTTCAAGTTAAACTTTATTATATTTTTTTTTAATTCCTGAACTAAATTTTAATTTAATAGTGCCAAAGATCTAGAAAATGTAAGTTAATTATATAAATTTCATAGAATCAACCACGTAATATTATGAAATAATAAATAAGTAAACTTTGTATATATTAGCTGTATAATAGCAACTATGGAAATAATTCCTACTTTATCTATTTTTGATAAAAAAATAATATAAATTAAATATTTTCATGTAAAGACAATGTATTGACCCAAGCCAAAGAACTTCATTTTAGTGTGGTGTTACAATCCGCGGATATTTTCTATCCGTCAATACATATCCTATCATGACGGATAGGGGATAGTAACCTTATAAGAATGAAGTGACTTTATCATTAAATACTTCAATATGATTTAAGTGTGATTTCAAAGTTAGAAGCTTTTTTTTTTTTTTTTAACTCACTAACACATACCATACATGATGTAAAGTGTGTATTTATCATTTAAATGTCAAAAGAATTTGCATAAAGCAATAAACAGTTCAGCATGAAAAAAATTTTGTTTCGAATAATTTTTTGTGATATGATAAAAAACTATGTTTACATAAGTAATTTAGGATCGACATCAAATATTATATTTGAAAAACTTTTTAACTTTGGAAAACAATATCTTCTCAAAATATACCTTTTTACAAGAAATAATATTCTGAAATATTTCGAAACCATATAGTTCCCGAAATACTTTAAACTTACAATCCGGATAAAATCGGTTATCCGGATAAAATCCGGATAAAACCGGACTCGGATCAAAGCACTATTTGTTACATTGGCGATTTGGCGTAAATCTATTTATAATTCAGTTTTGGCGTTTCAGAACATAATTCACATGCATAGTGATGTGCATGTAAATATTTATTCATTTGAATTTTCAATTTCCCAGAATTATATCAATGATATTTTATGGTCTGATGGTCGTGGAAAAATAAAATTTAGTTCATTGGATTCGTCTCAATAAGATGAATTCAATGGTATAAATTTCATAATTTTTTTAATGAATATTAATCGAGTTGTTATCAAAAGGTGCTTATTTTAGGTTAAAGAAAATACGGTAATTCACATGCAACAATTACAACGTTCACTGTGATGTACATCTAATAATCAAAGATTAACGCAACTTCTACATATATGTATATTGACAAACACATTTAATTGGGGGGAATCTTTATTTGTAAAATATTTGTATTATTCTTTTATTGAATAAATTGCGTCATTTGAATAAGATATAATGACATTGTGTGATAATAATAAGTATTGTGTGATAATCTTATTCTACAAATTTCTATTACACGTAATATAAAATAATGCATTTAATATGTGGGGTGATTGGGTCCCCCAAAATGATCGTCATCACTTTTACTTTATATCCCATAAAAGGTAACTCTGATAACAACGGTTAATTAACTTCATTATTAACCCATTTTGTTAATAATTTACATATATCCAGTTAAATACATTTGACATCAGATTTGGATTAAAAAAAAAAATACCTTTTACTTTACGCTCAGTTTTTAATATAAGAGATAATTTGTTACCTTACACATAGTAGTAACTATACCAAATGAGAAAGAAGGGGAAAGTTTGGAACCATTTTACTATAGAAAGTAAAGATTACAATTCTCATCCTCATGTACGATGCAATTACTGTTCAAAAAATTTTCAACGAGCCGTTCCTGGACGAATGCAAGCTCATGTTGACACAAAGTGCTCAAAAGCACCAAATAATGTGAAACAGCAAAATACTATATCAATAACTGATAACAATAGTTTTCATATGAGTGAAAAAGAACAAAGTTCTCTTGAATCTTTAATAACAAAAAAGTTATCATCATCTGAAGTTCTCCTTTCTTATGTAAACAATCCGGTAATAATCCAGTTTTTTCAACATCTTTGCCCAAGCGTCAAATTGCCAAATAAAAATGTTACAAACATGCAAATAGATGAAATAGATGATAACGATGATGAAAGAAAATCAGAAATTTGTTATCAAAATGAAATAAGGACCGAAAAAATTGAGATTCAATCGTTTAAATCATTTAAGAGGGAAGCAAAAAATAATCACATTGATTCAATATATAATCTCGGATGTTGTTATCATTATGGAATAGGAACTGAGAAAAATGAAATTAAAGCGTTTAGATTATATAAAAAAGCAGCTGACAAAAATCATGTTAACTCAATGTATAATCTTGGATATTGTTACCAATATGGAATAGGAACTGAAAAAAATGTAGTTAAAGCGTTTGAATCATATAAACAGGCCACTGAGCGTGGGCATGTTGATTCAATATATAACCTTGGAGAATGTTACTATAATGGAATAGGTACTGAAGAAAATGAAAGTAGAGCAGTTGAGCTTTATGAAAAAGCAGCTCAAAAGGGTCATATTATTTCAACCTATAATCTTGGATGTTGCTATCATCACGGAATGGGAATTGAAAAAAATGAAATCAAAGCATTTGAATTATATAAACAGGCCGCTGAGCGTGGTCATATTGATTCAATGTACAATCTTGGGGAATGTTATTACAATGGAATAGGAACCGAAGAAAATAAGATTAAAGCATTTGAAATATATGAAAAAACAGCTACTATTAAAGGAGATTTTGATTCAATAAATCGTCTTGGAAATTGTTATGAAAATGGAATAGGTACTGAGAAAAATGAAGTTAAAGCATTTGAATTATATAAAGAAGCAGCTGAAAAAGGTGATACTAACTCAGTAATTCGACTTGGGCATTGTTATCGACTTGGAATAGGAACTGAAACAAATGAATCTAAAGGTTTTGAATTGTATAAAGCCGCAGGATATATAAGGCCAGAAAAAAATGATAAATTTGATAAATTTGATAAACTAGATGATCTGCCTAACTATCATCATTACAATTGTTAGGAAAGTTTTAGTTAGTTCTTATTTGTTACTAGCAGTTTGCCTGTCGCACCGGGAGCAGTAGTATTACAAATTTTTAGTTACAATTAGAATTTCACTGTAATTAATAATTAGTTATGAGAGTAATAATAAAGTATAAATAAAATAATATGCAAGTATATATTTAGAATATGATGGTTTAAGTAAAGATAACTTTACTACCAGTACAACATGTTGCAAAAGATGAAGAGAATTTGCTGCTATTATTATCTCTTTCATCTATTCATCTATCCAAAATTTCTCATCACAATAGATGCAAGTTTGATTCATTCTCCCCAATTTATAACGTTCTATATTAATATGATACCCATCTATAAGATTAATACCTAATTTAAATTTGGGTTTTTGCTTTTTTCTAGAACGGGCTTGACTTTGTTTATTTAATCTTCTTTTACAAGTAATAATATTATGTGATTTTAATAAATAAATATTTATTAAAAAATTTATTATAGATTTAATTACAAAATTATTAATATTGTTATGCATCTATATAATTAAAAACTTTCATTAAAAAAAAAAAATTTCACATGAATTTATTAGTCATAAACAATATCATTGACTAAAAAAATCTCGTTAAACATCAAAAAAGTTGTAGGATATAGTTCTAATCTGATCATAGTTTTGATCCAAACTAGGGATGGCAACGGTCGGTTATCGGTCGGTCATAACCGGTCAAGAACCTTTGACCGACCGACCGACCGTTTGACCGACCGTTTGACTGACCGTTTAACCGATCCTGAAAACGTTTGCGAAACGTTTTTTTTTTATGAAATACTTAATAAAAAACGTTTTCGCAACGTTTTCTATTAAAATAATTAAAAAATGTTTGCGAAACATTTTTTTATTAAATTTTATATTAAAAGAAGTTTCGCAAACGTTTTCAGGATCGGTTAAACGGTCGGTCAAACGGTCGGTCAGAGGTCTTTGACCGACCGATATCAGTTACGGTCATGACCGGTCATAACCGGTTAATGACCGTGACCGTTGCCATCCCTAATCCAAACCAAAAAAAGAATAAACATTATTTTTGGGTTAAAAAAAAAATCCAAAAATTTTGATAAATTCCGATTAAAAAAAAAATACCCTAAAAAAAGTTAACTAAAAGAAACAATAATAATAAAAGAGGGATAAAATAATTAATAAAAAAAGACTAAAAAGGTAGTTTCAGTTTTTAGTTAAAACTGAAATTATTATTGAAATGGTTAGTCGTGGTAACTAAGAGAGCGAAAATAACCGCAAATAAAATGCAAATAATATACTTTTTTTATGTTAGTATTAATCAATCAAAATACAAAATTAACCGGAAATGTATTAGTTTAAAGATAGTCAGGAAGGTCAATTAATTATTTATACAGGATAATTTAAATATGACAATTTTTTAAATTTTATATATTTTTTATTTAGGCTGAAAAATATCCAACAAAATACAAAAAATTTCAAGTATTGTATGAAAATCCATATACGGGAGATTATATTTTAGTTCTTAGTTCTTATATGGGCAAGTGGAAATGAAAAAATTGATGAATTCATTCAAGAAAGGCAATTAAAAATTAATAACTATAATAATATATTGCTGAATGGATACCATACAATCAGTTTAATGAAATTAAAGAGATAGGTAAAAATGGCCTTATAACAGCATATTCAACAATATGGAAGGATGGTACATTACATGTGAAGCATTGACAGGATAGATTCTTTAATAAATGAAGTGTGAAATTTCTTTAAATATTTAAATACTTTTTTTTTAATTAATATATTTGCAATCCACTTTTATTGTTGATATTTAGGCTAAAAGGTATTTAATAGATGATAAAGATGCATCTTTTGTATTGTATGGAATATCTCAAAATCCAAATACAGGAAATTATCTTTCAGTCAAAATAATTATATATGAACAAATACCACTAACATAATATCGTAATTTACATCATTGTAATATTAACACTACATGAGAATATAGCATTATAGCACCTCCGTGTGGTTACAGCAGGCGTGAAGAATAGGGAATAGCCGAATAGGGATCAGACACTTGAAAAAAACTAAGAGCATTCTCAAGCATCTCCTATTTCTATTGATTAAGCTTTTTTTTTTGAGCTACATCATGATTTCATTTTGGTTACGAATTTTTTCAGATAATTATTTTTATAATTTTAACCATGCCTAATAAGAGACCCACCAAAACAAAAATTCTACCAACCCGGTTATTGAACCAACTTTTAATACTACTTCTTTTAACGATCTTACAAACATTCATCTCTTGTTGCAACAGCAGTAAAATCAGATTATAGCTCTAAGCAAAGCCGGGATGACTTTCTAATCGTGCGGCAATTGCATTAAAAGTAGCACGCGTAATATGAAAATTTTTTTGAAAAGAATTGTAACCACTTTCATCTGTTAAATATGGAAAAACATCTACCCAGAACCTTTCAGTTTTAGGTCTTTTTTGCTGAGAAGCTCTTAAGTTCAAATGAGTAAATATGGAAAAACTGCATTTTGATGTAACTTGAGTAAAAGTTAAAAGGTGTGTATTTGCATTGAAAATTCTATTTTTCTTTTTAAAAACTTTTTGCATTAAAAGTAAAATAATAATTTTTTTACGTTGAAGAGAATTTTGCTGAGAATTCATTATTAAAGAGCAGAGTGTGAGGTACAATAATGAAAAAGTGTTATAAAAAATATGTAAGATCGTGAACGAGCTTGAGAATACTCTATCAATTGTAGAAAGAAAAAAGGTGGTAACTCTTGTTTTTTCATCGAATTGGTAACTCTATGATATTTTTTTGGCCAATCAGAGTCTATCAATTGGATCTAGCCTAGCGTTACCCCAAAAAAAAGCACTGGTCACGTGACCATGTAAAAAATCATCACTTCTGTCACGCCCCTCAGTGTTTTCATTGTTTATATTTATCTGAGGGACAGTTTTTTTCGAGTTGGTAAAAACGGTTACAGTACGACTTACAGACAGCTATTTCACCGACATGAAATTGACTGACGCCACTTTACTTGACTTCCATTTTGCCGACATGAAAAATCACCTAACTTCATTTTACCGAAATGCCATTTTACCGACATGAAGATTACCCGACTTTTCATTTCACTGAAATTTATTTAAGTAAATTCATCAGTTTGCTATGCCTTTACTGTGCCTTAATTTCAAGTGCCGAAAGTAAAATGAATGGACTATATAATGTATTAATAATGCAAGATTATTGTAGTACTAATCAAACTCCGAGGGTTTAAACTTATAAATGAAGTTTTTTTAATTATTCCTTTGTAATTTTTTTCTCTATTTTTCCAGAAATGCAAAAATAAAAATATTCATATTATTTTCATTATTTTTCGTTTATTGATTAAAAATTATAAGTAAATAAAGAATTTTTTTATATTATACTATATTATAAAATTAAATTATAATTTTCAGTCGATACTGCCATGTTGATCTATATCGATCATGTCGGTAAAACGGATGTCGGCAAAATGGGATTCGTTGAATTGGTTTCAGAAAAATGGGATGTCGGTGAAATGGCAAGTCAGTAAAGGAGAGTCGGTAAATTTTATGTCGGTAAAACAGGTGTCGGTAAAATGGGTGAATACGGGTAAAAACTTATTCGTCACTCATTATTTGTCACCGCACTGTTCACGTGACAGTGCATAATTCCGCATAATGCCGGCCACCAGTGCTTTTTTGGGGGGTAACGCTAGGGTAGTTATCAATTGAGGTGCGCGTTGTGCCCATCACGTGACCAGATGACATCACTTCTCTGTCACGTATTGGGACGTGTCCGAATATAAATCTCTCTTCTTTTCTTATCTGTTATTCCGCACACTTTCTCATTTAAAAAACGAATTATTTTATCGTAAAACTGTTTTTGATTTGAGTATTAAGTTCTCACATATTGCGATTTAATATGTGTAAGTATAAAACGATTAAGGAAGTGTAGGTGATGAAGGTCTACGGATTCTGGAAGAGGAATCTGTTATGTACCTTCCTTCGCTATAGAAAGCAATAACGTTTTCTACCCTCCCGAACACTCGGTCTTTGTCGGAGGGAACCTGTTTGGAATTAACAAAAAACACTTAACCGAATGCATCTGGAACATAAGCAAGACAATAGGTTGTAACATTGGAAAATTTCACGTTTTAAAATCGGAAGATAATGAGTAAGCATTTTTTTCATTGGTTGGAGTTCCTTAATAGACCATTTTATTGGTCATGATTTTAATCAAAATGCCGATCGACTAATTCTGTAGCCACTAATGATCAATTTTTTTTTTGGCTTCGGACATATCCATCTAGAAAACGAGAACGATGCAGGAACTTTCTTCAACAAAGTTCGAGAAGGAGAATTATACGTCGAAGGTCGGCCGATTAACTTTCTGGCATCGAGGCAGACTGGTTCCAAAGACCCAATGTTCCCAATGATATATAAAATTGATGAATCTATTACTTCAATAATTGAACCTCCCACCATTCTGAATGAACCTACTACTTCAGAACCTTCTATTTCAATTGAAAATTTTAAGGAGTTTGGAACGGAGAGACTTGTAGAGTTTCTGAGAAATGATAAGAATTTAAGTGAACTGAAGCTTGTACGATAGCTTTTTTACGAAAATTATGGAGGAAAATATCACCGGACGCACTTTTTTGAAGTTAACCAAGAGTGATCTTAGGGAATGTGGGCTAAGATTAGATCCTTTGTTGGAACTTGAGGGATATATACAGGAATTAGGTGTAAAGAGGTATATATAAACCTTTTTAAAAAGAAGCGACGAAATTATCAAGAAAATATTTATCGGAATTAATATCTCTTAAGTGCTATTACTTTTGTACCAAATTAATGTAGTTATTAATTAATGCCACGATTATTTAAAACGAGAAAAAAATAATGTAATATACTATTAACAAAGCAACAATAATGAGATGTATCATGTGACAAAATTCTCAAATAAAGTGTATAACAGTTACGATATTGCTTTTACAAAATTCATTAAGACTTTAATTGAGGTGTTGTGCAAAAATGGGATCGATAGTAATGACATATAAAAGATTCCACTGTTCAGGTAAGTCAAAAATAGGTTATACTTTTATCTTGCTAGCTAGGGAGAGATACAACTTCTGAATTTAGAGACTGAAAAAATTGGCGACGATGACAAAAACTTCCAATACTGTATGGCGGTGATTAAACGTAAATGGAAATCATAGGTCCAGCGAAATCAAGTAATGAGGTCTTTTGTTGTTCTAATATCGAGGTAGTGTTACTTTCTGTCATATTTATTGTCATATTATTGTCAAGAAAATTGTTAGAAAAAGAATCTCGTTAGTGATGAAGCAACAGACGAGTTGATTAGTCGATCAAAAAGAATAGATTCGTTAAACGAGGCAACACCGAAGGAAAGCAGAATCAAGAAGTCTTGGGTATTAGCTTTCGAGGATTATTTCGACTACCTCCATGGAATCGTTACAACAGGTAAAATTTTTTGCACGAGCTAAATACTAGGAGAAATTACTAACTCTCATCTATTTTAGCCACGGACTGGTACTAATTTATTGCACGAAAGCCGACTATCACATCGCTCTTACTGAGGATATTTTAGATGACGACACAAAACTGCGTCAAGGGTTGAAAGAGGTCATGGGGTAATCGTAGGTTTTTTAAAGGATAGGGTAGAAGTTGATGACTCACCAGATAGTAAGAGAATCAGGACGAAAAAATATATTAACGAATATGTTTCGCTCGCCTTGTACGTTAGATAGACGTCATGTATCACGGGCTACGTCCCGAACTTTTGTATTAATTTTTGCGTTCTTAGGAACTTTGTTTGACCAAAATCACGTGTTTATTTATTTGAATGCTTATAATAGTGTATGAAAGTGTTTTCGAAGATGGAATTCGAGATTGACTTACTTAAACAAGAGAATGCCAAAAAGCAAGTTGCAGAGGAGAGAATCAATCATGAAGCTGAGAATGCAGAGCTAGGAGTAGAATCGAGGAGTTAGAGAATGGTAGGACGGATACGGTTGCTGAGTGTGAGAAGGCAGATATGAGCGGGGAGAAGTCATTGGAGGATAAGAAGACTGATGCTTTCTTGGATGAGGCACATAATAAATGGGTTGGCGATGAGATTAGGCAGAGAAATAGGGATTAGGGAGAAAAAGCTTTTACGTGAAACAGCTTCCGAGGTATCTTCAGTTTCCCAGAATCTGCTCACTAGTTCCCATGAGCGAAAAAATGAACAGGGATTAATTCAGGAATAATCTAATCCAAGGAAGAGGAAGAAAAACATGCGATTGGAATTTCTCCGAACAATGATTGCCCAAATCGGGATACTATTAGTCTTTGTAAAGATACACGTGAAGCTAAAGTAGATGTAATCAAAGCCAATAGAGAATTCAAAAGCATGTATAAAGATTTTATGGCCAACAATAATGCTGGGAAGAAAAAAGCAAAGGGACAAGTATACGATCTTCCCAATGCCAAGCGTAAAATTTTATGTAAGCAGACACAGAAAGCTTTAAGGACCGGTAATTTATTTGATAAATAGGGATGGGCAAGATTCATTATATCAAAACATATAGTGCAGATACTATTTAAAATTTACTAATTCTCATATTCAAACGATTATAGATCACTTCACCGAAAATCCCAATATGGAATTCCCGAAGATGAAAAACAGATGATGATCAGACTGCTACGTTTTTTTTATCTGAGCCTAATATCAATATAAAAGCACTATGTTTGAAACTAGTACTCCCGCCTCTACCTCCACTTCTGCTACTACACCTATAAATGAGACACTCACTTGGCGGACGAAGTTAAAAAATATAATACGGCTCAAGACTACCAAATCAAGACATCAACAAGCATTTTAAGCATTGCGTGGAGAATATTTTGTTCAGGATGAAGAATTATGGATCTTTGGTTGTATATAAATTGGAATCTATACGTAATGAATACGTTTCAACTATATTCCATACATTCCTTTATATCGCGGAGACCTCATGAGCAAGGAATTGACTAATTGGTGATGAAAGTTCCGGGTTTCGATTACGCAATCGAAGGCATGAAATTTTTTTTCTTGGCATTTTTCCGTGAATTTTATTCACGCAAATTTATTTCGAGGGTATACTAACAACATATATCCTCGAGACTTATTTGCATCACAGAAGACACGGTCCGGCGTAGTATCCTCGAAGATTTTGTCCAAAATATCAAGCAACCCAAGAGTTCGTACGAAACGATCAAGAGGAAATGAAAAACGGGACGATGACGACTTCCACTATCCCTATGAATCGTTACAAAATCCCCCACACCATCGAATTTAACAAGAAGGCCTTGAACAAAGGCTCCGAAGAATATCAAACGTTACGTAATAGTGTGAATAAGGTTTGGGCGCGATCGTTGGGTTAATCAAGGATAAGGCATGTTCGGACGAAGAACCCGATAGGAAGAGGTCTAAGATAGAGGGGTATCGTTCGAAAAAATAGAGATATTGGGCTCGTGTATATTAGTATTGAAAATTCGTTATGTATCACGGATAAAGCCCCGCACTTGTATTTATTTTTTACATCTGTATTAATAAAGCGGAAGCGTAGTTTCGTTTCTCTGCAAGTCTTTACATTTACGATGCAACATAACGTTGAAAAATTTCCCATTTTATTATTATTACATCAATTTATTGTTACAAAGATTGCGAATATTTTTTTAACATATTTTATATCACTTGATCCTAAGTTTGCATCAACAGTCAAGAAAACCTTAATGATATGCCTTAATTATAAGGACAATGTTATGTATTAGAGTAATATACAAATTTATTAATATATTTATTTATTACATTGTAACTTATTAAAAATATCTCGCGCTTTCTTGGCAAGTTTAGGACCTTTAGGGGAATAAACCATTCTAGTTGTCATAGACTGAGAAGTTTCATCATTTTCGCCTTCAATCCATAGAAAATCTTTTATTTTTTGTGAACTCCTGAATAATAATTGCTGATTTATAAATTATTAGTTTATATTTAAACTCTATTTTCTCTGCATCCATATATACAAACCTCATAGTTCAAGAAACCAATTACAGTTTCATGAGCTTTCTTCATGTCTTTCCATGTTCGTGGTAGAGGAAATTTTAATACCTCACGTACAGTGTAAATTTCGGAGTATTTAAGTTGGAACTCATAGACGATAAGCTGATATACTGAAAACTAGAGTTAATAACATGTGACAATAACATGATATGATGATAAAATAAACCATTAATTGACTTACAGTAAAATTGCATTCCATACAATTTCACGATTCTGATGTCCGAGTTTGGACAAAGCATTGCAAATCTATTCATGAGCGTCTTCAGCATCTTAACTATTTTCATTCGATCCCCCGTGAAATGTGACCAATCTTTCTGAGCTGGGGGACCACTAATTTCTGTGACCGAAAATTCTTCTTTCTCTTCTTTAATTATAACAATAGCATCGATTTTCCTTCCAGGGGATCGACGCTCTTCATCCCTTTTTTGAGAATTTTGATCATCCGCACTTGCCCTAAGACAAGTCTCCCCATACTTGACATACCAATCTTCTTTATTTTTAATGAAAATTTTGTTCAATATTGGTGCCAAAACCATTGTAATGAATGTCCCCTCGGATAAATCTTCCAGAAGTACATTATTTTTATCCATGAGTTCGATCCTGTATAAACAATGAGTTAGTTACCTGATTACCGATTCTCAAAAAAAATATAGACCCACATGTGATTAATAAAATATAGTGTGAACTCTTTTTCAAAAGAGTCATTATGTTTTTGCTGTTCTTTAAGATTTTCTTTCGTTATGTGGATGTCGCGATCAATAATTTTGCTTAATAATGATCTAATGTCTTCTTCTACACCTTTTATTTCTTCCATAATTTCCTTACTCATCTTCATAATAGTGCTTTCCGGCAATGTACCTAAAAATCCGTCTTGATTTTTATTATTAAAAAAGATCACATCGTAATATTCTGGTTTGGATTTTGCAAGATTTTTTTCTTCCTGATATTTTGTAAGCTTTTGGCGAATGTTAATTCCATCTACCACCCAAGTGGTATTTCTTCCGCCAACGATTGTTTTGTCTGCGTTATACTCTTCTCCGGAATCTTCCTCCTCTTCGGTATCAAAAGCGTATTTACGTTTCTGTGAAAATCCTGTATTGAAAGGGTTCGGCTCATAGTTTGTTGATCTCACTTGTTGATCTGAGGTTTGGTATTCACTTACAGATGCATCGGCTTCGATGAATGTTGCATTAAGAGTCGCGTTCGCAGATTTTGCAGATTCGATTAGCAGTTCAAACTATCATAATTTAGCTATAATAACAATGAAAAAATTTCGTTTAAATAATGCAAGATACTCACCCTGTTCTGAAGAATAGCCGTTTTGACCGATTTACTTTTGGGAACATCAAACAAGTATGCAAATTCCTTCTTATCCGCTTTATAAGAATCAATCAAGTTTTCCGCCGTTTCTTTCTGCTCATAGCTAAAGTCAGTTGATTGACATATATTTAGCAAGCCTTCCTTATAAAAATATAGAATCTTCTCCTTAACTAAGCTCGATCCATTATATGTTGTAATAAAAGTGCTAAGGTTCCATTGTTCAGAAGGAGTGGTATAAAAATAAGGATCTATGTAACCTTTCATTGAATCGCTCGATTCCTTTACTATAATTATGATTTCTATTTATTTAAAACAACCGTGAGAAGTGAGAACATAAACTACCTACGCGATTAAACGCGACGAAGATCGACAAACAACCACATGCTAAAAATAGTAAACTATTTTTATCAAAATCGCGGATCACTATCGACGTGTTTTTTAAATATTTATTACATCCAAGTATAAAAGGAGTTATTAAGTTTGCTTGTGGGCGATCAGGATGACAAGATAAGTATATTTTAGAAAACGAACACTCGTGCGAGTTTTAGCAGTTTGTCCTAAACCCATTTTCCTGCGGCGATGGGTTAAGTCCTGCGGCGGGCAACTGCATTTGCACCTTGTCCTAAGCCTGTTCGTGCGAACAGGTTAGGTCCTGCGGCGGACAGGTGCGAGATCTTCCAGAACTGATTTAACCTAATATATTTATTTTACTATTTCATAGCATATTTACCTGAAACGAAATAATATTCTGTTGGATATGAAAGAGTGCCGAAGAATCGAGTAGGACAGATACTGCTTTGAGAATGCTAGGCGTGAAATAAAAAAATATTTATACGATCCACTAAATATTCGAAGATTCCAGGGTCGGTTAATGCATTGTTTTCTCCAAATGATCAGATCTAGAAATGCGTCAAGTAATCCATTTTACTTACTCGGAAATATTTGGAAGGTGCCTGGTGAGTTTCTAAGCACAATATTACGATGCCGGGCTTGAAATTGATTCCATGCGTCTTCTTTATTACAGGTTAAATAACTCATCCGTCATACATTTCGTCTCGAATTTATCTCAATCATCATCGTCATCATCGCCATCATCTTCATCTGCTTCGAATCTGTCATCTCCATTAACTATCTCGGTTTCTTTATCATCTATTAATCCTAGAACCTTCAAAGTTCGTAATCTCCATCAGCACTCAGAAACGATTAATAAGTTTTAAAATAATATTCTAAGTTTATTTAGCGTTCTAAAGCCTCTTTGACTATAAGCAACAGGCATTGGATGGAAAGTTTGATTAAGCAAGCTGGTCAAAAATAGATTGCATAAAAATCGGGTCGATATGATAGAAGGATAGTCATATGAGATCGATCACTTGAAATGCACAGTACGATGTCGAAAAAATTCCTGCTGAAGGAATAAGGGCTGTGGATTACATATATATATTCACATTATCTTTTTTCTAAGACTCGATTTGCATTTATTTTTTGCGCGTCATGTCTCTGATCACGCTATTATCATATTAATAAGACAATATTTGATATGGTTATTTTTTTCTGCAATCAATATTTCGCATGATGGGGATTTGAGATTGTGCATGACTAATCGCCTGATTAGCAAGAGGGATTAACATGAAATTTAGTACGAAATTGCTAGTAAAGATCCAGGAATCACTTTTTCCTGGATATTTACCTGCACTATAAAATCAGGTCAGTATCTTTTTTTTTTTAATCCCCTTGTCCAAGATGAGAGAAAAGCTTTCTATTATTCTTCCTTCAGCTTTATTCTGTTCCAAGAGAAAAGGATCCAGTATGCCGAGATCAGAACCAGTCAAGATGCCGAGAGAAAAAAGCAAAACTCCAAAATCTTACAAATCGTCTCTTGTTAATCGTAGGAACCTTGCTTATAATATCTTGAAAAAATATCTTGAAAAATCTTGAGGACGGTATCATTGGAGATAAAGGAATTTCCAGAGCTAGACCAATGTTCGAAATGTAATAATGAAATTTTAACGCTTCCTCCTAAAGCGATCACTATGCTCAACTGTAGCCATACCTTTCACCGGATATGTATTTAAAAAAGCTTCTACTTATCATGCCGAATACATGTCTATTTCCCAATTGTGAGAAGAATATTGATAGAACCATTTCTATGATTCAAGATTCTCCATTATCTCATTCGAGTGGAACTTCAGCTTTATCCAACATAATGAGCGAAAGGTTCATCCTAACTTCACCGATCATGAGAGATGAGATGGAGAGGAGATATGCTGAAGCAAACAGGAATGAGGGTATAGCAATTCAATGGGTCAAAAGTTATTTAACTGATTAATTTTATGCTAATATAAATACGCCAAAGAATATAGCAAAGAAATATAGATATGTATAATAATATATATTTTTTTTTAAATTATATGTTTTTTTGAAATTATACTAAAATGAATCTAGTAAATAAAAAAGTCAAGTATTATTTATTATATCACAAGATTTAATAATCTAACACAGTAATCATTTCCACAACTAGCCAATTGTAATTTAACATTTTCATTATTCATAAATTTTTGAATATTCTTATTTCTCCACATTAATTTATTAACACTTGAAACGTGACATTCGCTAAAAAAAAAATATAATATTTTTAATAACGACCAAAATTTTAAAATATATTATTATTTTTTATTTTATTTTACTTACTTTTTATCAACTTCAATAAATTCATTCCATTTTTCTATTTGATTCTCATCTTCAGATTGATAAATAAATATTTTCCCATTTTCTAATCCAATAGCTAATAAATATCTAAAAAAAAGAAAAAAAAAATTTTCTTTAAGATTTAACTACTATTAAACCCATTTTATAAAAAGGAATTTTACCTTTGATTAATAAATATAGGAGCAAAGTCAATTGCTGTAACAGCTTCTTGAAACTTTATAGTAGATTTACAATCCCATTGGGTTTGTTCCTGAGATTTAATTTGCATCCAAATTTTTACCTACAAACATAAATATGTTAAATATACTTCTAATTTTAGAAAATTTTATAGAAGGTTTTAAAATTGAACATACTGTCTTATCTCTAGATCCAGTTGCAAATAATTTATCATCATGACTCCAAGAACAATCCCAAATAATACGAGAATGTGCTTTGTTTTTTGTAATAAATTTATAAGGTATCGTACCTATATAAAAAATACTTATATATAGTATATATCTCAAAATTATATTGAAAAATAATTTATTAAATAATAAAATATATACCTTCACATTTTTCAAATATCGACCAAATTCTATCTCTAGATACTGATAATAAATATTTATCATTATGTGAAAATTTGATTTGTGTTACTGTTAATGTGTGTGATTGTAATGGATTTGGCAATTCTTTCCAAGTTGATGTATCATATAATCGAATTACTGCATGTTCTGCTATTGTTGCCTAGATTAATTTATAAAAAAAAAAAAAATATTTAAAATACAAAAAAAAGCAGGGAACAAATTTCAAGAACTTTAAAACGTGATACTAAACCTTACATGCGCTTGCAATGTATTTTCCATCATTACTAGCTCCAACACTAATTAATTCAAATCCATGTCCGTACCTTTAATTTAAATATTCAGTAATTAAAATCCGCAATTACGCAACTACGAGCACTGATCTTCAGAAATAAAAATTTTACTTACAATTTGTCAATTTCAGGCCAAAGAGTATGTTGTAATAAATGTTCTTCAAAAGGTGGTTTATCTAAAGTCTGTAGTAAACTATTAGGTGTAGCGCTCGAATGAGAATAAGATTGTCTACTTAAAAATTCTTCTTCTTGAGCGGCTTCTTCAAAATTTTTTATATCTGCTTGAAATACTGCTTTATTTGATAATCCTAATGCTGGTAAATTTGCTCCTAATGGTCTTGATTCCTAATTAATCAATTATTCCAAATTTAAAAAGATCTTATGAGTATAATATCACGTGACTAAGTATATTACCCGAGTAATCATCTTGCAAAAAATTATAAATTCACCTTACCAATTCTTCCAGAATTCCTGGATTATTCATTAATTTTGACAAAGATTGAACAAATGTTTCTGGTGCATCAAAAACTCTTAACACCTAATAAAATATTTACGATATATTTAGTTGATTTCATAACATATAAAATTAAAATTAATTCAAATACATATTTAGACATACTTTTTCATCAGATCCACTAACATATCTCCATTTATTAACAAAACTAAAACAGTTTATATCGTAACCATGGATTTGTGGTCTTGAAATTTCATGCCAAGTCACTGCTAATTTATCATTGTCAATATTTCGACACCATGGAGCAAATATTCTAGCTGTTTGATCAAGACTTAAAAAATCAAGATTTTTAAATTAGAAAAAACAAATTATTTTACATATATGAATTAAGAGACTTTACCTCACTGATGTAAGATAATTAAAGCCTCTGTCCCAAGAAATATCCTTGACGGAATTAAAATGTCCGCTTATTGAAACTTGCGGCTGCCAATCTAAGAAAGAAGTTTTATTATATATTAAAATAAAAAAAAAATCTGCAAAATTACAACTTTAATCTTACCTTCACTATTGTCGTTATCTTGACCAATATTTTTCCACAAGTGAAAAGCCCCGGTATGTCCATGGCTAATAATATAATTTCCCTTCTTATTAAATAATCCTCCAAGAAATCCAAGTGTATATCCGCCAATTTCACCAACTCTTGTCTTAATCAAATAAAAAAAAAGATTAATTCTTTTTTCAAATATGTAAAATATAATTCACAAAATTTGTATTTTTATATACCAAATTAACCCAAACGCCCGTATCAGGTTCAGGTTTCCATATCATCATGGATTTATCTGATGATGAAGTAAGTATTGTCATTGGCTGATGATACTTTAAATTTCCTTCAGAATCTAAAAAAGATCGAATTAATAATAAAATTTTTCAACATCTTCAATAAAGTATTTTTTTAAAAAAAAATATTCCGAACCTTTAATTAAACATGGTGGTTGCCAACATACACTATAAATCCAATCATCATGTCCCATAAGCAACGCTTCAAACATAATACTATATCGCTTACTACAAAAAAAAAAGCAATTTTAAATATTATAACATAAAAAAAGATTTTTGCAATCAAATTTATTACCTACTTGACACATGATTCTCCATCTTTAGCTACTTCGACATCAATAATATGAGCTTTAGTACTTAATTGTACTTTATTTCCAGAGCTAAATCAAAAAAAAATTTTATTATTACTACTATTAAGCAAATGTTAAGATTTCAACGTACTTACAATGTTCCATCATCCAAAACGTTAGCCAACAAATCTTTAATCAAGGATTTCTTTTCATTTCCATTCTCATTTCCTTTCCCTTTATCAACTTCTTCTTGATCATTCTTAACAAGGCTAATTTTCCAAATCCTAATATATTTATCTTGTGATCCACTTGCTAATAATAAATCTCCTTCTTGTAATTTATATTCATTTTTAATGTTATTTGATGATAAGTTTTGTGGTGATATTGGCGTTGTATAAGTTGCAAATGATAAAGATCTAATCCAATTTTCATGTCCTTGTAATGATAGTGACTCAATGAACTACAATTTTCAAATCAGCTAATTAATAAGTAAAAAATTGATATAGTCCTAAGAAAAAACTTGCTCAACATTCTTACTTGGCCATTTTTTTGTACAAATAATAATAACCTTTTATCCGTACTTCCACAAGCTAATATTGGAACTACAAAAGAAGAGGTTCCACCACTATAAATATTTTAGCTGTCAAAAATCACAAATCTCCCTTAAAGTTTAGTCTAAATAAAACATTACCTTTAGATTCTGGTAAATAAGAAATTGCTAAATCTATCGGATATTTTGATCCAAGATTAATTGTTTGAATACATTCAACTGAATCTAAAAAAAAAGGTAAAAAATAAATAAATAAATAAATAAAAATTTCATTCGTATTAAACTCAACAAAAAACACGATACCTTTGGTATCATCTAGTTCAAATCTTTCCCAAATCTTGATGACACCATCAGAAGATCCTGTAGCGAATAAATCTTTTTCTACGATAATATTTCTTGATCTGACAACTCCTAACGTATTAACTGATCCATTATGTGATTCTAATATTGCGGAATTAACCCACTAAACAAAAAAATTATATTTTTTTTTTATAAAACAATTAAATTTGATAACTGTAATATACAATGTATAGATGAATTACTTTGTCAGATTTATTCTTTTTCCAAATTCTAGCAGTTTTATCAGCTGATCCAGAAATTATTGCAATATTCGTTTGATTTAATTCATCTCCTTTTAAAGAAAATGAAAAAAGATTAATGTCAATTTTATCAATATACTACTCATCATATAAAGACGTAGATAATTATTACCTCTATTTATAAATTCTACACAATTAACTTTATCTTTATGTCCCGATAATGTTGCAATAATACCTTTAGATTCCGGGTCCTAAAATAATAAATAAAAAAAATTTTTATTCAAAATTATGATTTATTATCATAAATTAAAAATTACTCATAATTTTTACCTCTGGATAATATAAAGCAACATAATTGTTTGCTCCAAAAGCTAATAAACCATCATATCCCCATGATGCTATTTGTGGTAATTTATTACATCCTATACTAGTAAATTCTAAATATATTTTTGAAGATGACATGATGCAGTTATACAAAAATAAGAATGCGATTAAAAAAAAAAACTGGATCATTGAAATTTTAAGTCGATGATTATGATCAACGTTACACTGTTCAAAATTAGTAATAGAAATCTATGATCAATTTAGCGTCACTGGTCGAAGAATTGGTTTAACTATGATATGGATATTAAAAAAAAAAAATGTAATATACAAATTAGTATATATTGACAAACATACATTTTTTATCAATGTGTGAAACATTTACAGCGCATACAGTATATTAGAGTTTTTATGTTCTGCTTATGATTTGAAATATAATTTCCTTCATAATGATTGGTTAATCAGAAGAGAAATTAAAAATAAATAAAATTTTTAAAAAGGTGGTAGCCAATTAATATCTCTCGTTTATATTGAACATCAGTTTTCGATATTTTCAATAATGAATATACTATCATACTATCATGGTAACTTAAAATTCAAAAGTCTTCCAGTTATCCTTTAAACATTAAGCAATTGCAGGTCAAATTTGGCTGCAATTTTACCATAAATTCTTAATCGTGAATTGAAAAAACAAGGGTTAATTATTTATCAAAATACTGGCATTTTTTTAAAAAAATATAAAGAAAATTTGAAAAATTTAATAATTTTTAATAATTTAAGTGAAATTTGTTATATAAATGAAAAGCTTTATTGAACAATTTTTCCAAAAATTTTTTAATTAAAGTGGAAGACGAAACTTTCTTATCTTTTTTTAATCAAAAATATGAAATTTCACATAAAAATGAAGAATTAGAAATAATAAATAATTTTAAAAATAAAAATTGTATATACTAAAGTAAAACAGCTTAAAAAATAATGTTACAATAAATATTTTTGCAAAAATATACAAGAACTGTTGCAGGTCCTCATAAATCATAATTTAAGATTTTGAAACTTAAATCTTGTCATCAAAGAGATAAGCCAGTAATGCTCTTATTTTAATTATATTATATTTAAACTACTTTTCTAATCGGATGGACCCTTAAAAAATACTGTACATGTTGTGCCTCACAGTATCGATCTGCGGATCTGCGTCACCTGTATCGCACAATAAAGTAACCATTTTTTTTTAATGAAATTGCTGTTTATCCTATAAGTAAACCTATATAATATCACAATAAATTATAATTATATTATAAGATTTATTTGAAAATACTTGTAATTTATAAATAATTTGAATGTGTTTATTTTTTTAATGTGATAAATAAATTAATGTGTTTAAATTATACCAATTATACCCAATATTACTTGACATGTAGATATCTGACGTACGTCAGATCAACTGACGCGAATCGATACCTGATTTACATATATATATTATCTTGTGTATATATATATACAAGGAAATTAATATTTTTTAAACAAAAAAATTCTTCCATAATGATTAGAGTTTAACCTTGTGCCTGATTTTCGAAATTTAACGTTAAAAATAAATGAATACGGTTGTAATTACAAGCTTGCACCTTTACTACAATTCTACAAACAATTAAACCGAATCACACGATCAATAATAAATAATAAATCATGAAAATTTACTGTTACAAGAAAAAAAATTAATTAAATATAGTTTAATCAGTTTAAACCGGTTTAATATATTTACGATGAATTTTAGCTTCCAACAAAAAGGACACATAAAATTACCAAATATTTCACTGGGAATATTTCAAACTATTTTAGAGTACATAAGTAATCAGGCTAAAATGTACTCGTCACGATAAAGATATGAGAAATTATTGGACTGATATAATTCAAGAATACATAATAAAAGTGATCTATTTATAAGTTTAAATTGTTAGATTTTCTGAATTGGAAATTTTTATCCTTTTTTGACTAATTATTTACTCATAATTATTTTGTCATATGTCCACTAATTTAGTCCAAATGATACTTTTTTCTTTAGATATTAATTCTATTCCTTCATTTACTAACGCGTCTTCCATCATCAGGTAGTTCCCATCTTTTTCGTCTAGCTTTAGGGTAAATCAGGTAAATCATTTGTTATATCTTAACAAATCGCAGATACAGTAGCTTGAAGATCCATGATGTAATGATGTAAGCAAATAATTTATAATTACAAAGACAACGAGAAAAAATAATATTCATGAGTCAAAAGTCATTCATGTTCTTTTCAAAAAATTTTTCTTTTTTTTCTTTTTTGATTTTTTTAAAAAAATGACATGAAAATGTGAAATTGTACAATAATAAAAATATGATGAAAAAAAAGAGACTTTGAAAGAAACAAAGGGGAAAAAAAAAATTAATTAAATGGTACAAAGATTCTGTATGTAAAAAATTATACTTGAGATAATAATAATAAAAAAAGAAGAAGATATTAATGAAAGGATAATGAAAATGATATATAAAGAAATGAATGGGTTTGTTTGAATTGAGTGGAGAGAATAATAATAAAAAAATAAATGATAACAATAACAAATAAGAAAAAAAAAAAAAAAAAAAAAAATAAAAAAAAAAAAAAAAAAAAAAAAAAAAAAAAAAAAAAAAAAAAAAAAAAAAAAAAAAGAATCTAACTAAAAATACATCATTAAAGAAAAATGTCCAAATAAGTTGAAAAAATTAAAAAGTATGATAAAAAAATATGAAAAAAGGAATAATAAAATAAAAAAAAAATAAATATATAAATTACATTTTTGAATGATTTTTTTTTTTTTCTTTTTCGTTAAATACTTTTTTTTCTTTTTTTAAGAAAAACAACAAAAATTACACCTAAAATACTTTTCTTTTTTTTTTTTGAAAAAAAAATACAACTTAAAATACATCTTAAAATACAATATATAAAACTACTTTTTTTCTACTTTTCTTTTTTTTTTTTTACTCTGAATACCAGTCTTCAGCATCTACAAATACATCGTCTTCGTCTTCGTCATCATCATTATCATAATAAATTTCGCTATGTTCATAATTTAATATACCACTAGTTCGTAATTTCTCATATTCTTCTTCATATGCTTCAATATCAAATTCATCAAAATTTTCTTGAGCATCCTCGAATTCGAGACTGATAATACTAGATGAATCATCTTTAAATTCTTTAAACGAACTATCTTCTTCAAAAGATTTAAATTCCAATTCACCTCCCGATAAGATGCTAAAGGTTCTTTCATTATCTGGTGATCTTGGAGGTGTTGTATGACTGGAATCCGTGACCGTTGAACTTGTGGTCATTGTGGATAATGATGAATTTGATGACATAGGTACTAAGGTCATGGTAGAATGTTTCTCTTTCTTATTATTATTGTTATTATTATTATTATTGTTATTATTAACAGCCAGAGGATCAGTCTTCTCCATAACTTTCAAAGTTGCTTCTAATATATCTTTACCAAATGGTTCAGGTTCCATAGAGCTCTCACCGAGCCTGTACATGGTTTTTCTGTTTAGCCAATAATTACCATCATCCATAACAGTGCCACATAAATCTTTTTCCAAGATTTCATGATAACAAACCAGCCGACTAAGATCAAGGCAAGTTTGTTTAAGTCTTTGGGCTACTAATACGGCAAGTTGTATGATACGGTCTCGTGTTGTATTTTTATAAGGTATCATAAGGAATAAATTATTCCTGAAACGAACATCCGCTTGAAGCTGTGATGTTAACGCCGTTATCTTATGTTGAAGCTCATCAAGTTTAGCCTACATAATTATAAAAAAAAATATTAGATATTATTTTTACTTGAAATATTAATTTATTTTTAAAGAAAAAATACGTACCCTTAATACGTTTGCTCTTCCATTTACATCGTTTGGATTACAATCATCTTTAAGACCAATTTTATTATTAAAAAAGAAATTTCGTGGACTTTTTTTTTCTTTTCTTGATTGAACATTAATATGTCTCATTTTCAAACCGATACTCTTAAAAGTGGCAGCATAGTTAATTTTTGTAATCCAATCGTTCATTTCATCTTCATTTTCCGCTTGAAAAAGATATTGATGACCTTTAGGGCACACAAGTCGAAAAACAAATGGATGTTTATTGTAGGTCTTATCATATATAGCAACTGATTCCGCAGTCATCAGAATAACATCGGGCCTTAATGTTGGAGGCTTTTTCGATTTCTAATAATAAGTATACAAGGAAAATTATTTAACTTTGATTGTTAATTTTGGTAAAAAGAATTAAAGAATTAAATGATTAATATACCTCAGGACCGTATATTTCCGCCATTTGAGAATTAAACCAAGCCTCATCTTTAAAAAACATTAACTGACTTCCACTTAATATTACACCATATTGTTTCCAACCTCTTACAAGTCCACCCTTCTTTTTACCTTCAACCATGTCCACTTTCCTAGCCAATTTACCACCTTTAGTGATTTTAAGTATAAATGTTCCATCCTCTTCATCTAAAGGTTGCATTGAAGTATTTGTGGGATTAAAAGTTTCACCGTTACGCCTAGTTTGGACACCTGTAACCTTGATAGTATGTGCACTAGCAAATGCCCGGTGCAAATTTACTATATCCAATGACGGAAGAGTTCCCATGTAAGAATAAGGATTTTCTACTGGAACCAAATGTCTGATAGCCGGTTTAAATTCGGTTGGAATTTTCTAAAAAAAAAAAAATATCAATTTTTAAAATATTTTTTTTTTTTTTTTTTTTTTTTTTTTTT
>QZLH01000060.1:0-10039 GCA_003833135.1 Oehlia diaphana | reverse complement strand
TTTTTTTTTTTTTTTTTTTTTTTTTGAGAAAATAAAAATTTATCTTAAAAAAAAAAAAAAAATTTTTTCGTTATAAATTTTTTTTTTTTTTGGCGCTAAAAAAACGGCCTGCGCAATTTTTTGAAAAAAAGAAAAAAATAATTTTTTGATTGAAGTGGAAAAAAAAAAAAAAGTTTTTTTACTCTTTCAAGTTTGAAATCAACTAATATATTTCTAATATTTCGACAAAATATTACACATAATGTATTAATTGGTAAAATGTTTTTGATTGAGTTACATAATAACAAATTAATATATGCATTTGGTAATAATTTAATGTATTACCCTGCAAATCGTACATTAACTTGCTTGATTGTTGATAATACCTAATTTCTTCAAACACCACTCATTTTTTTTAATATTTTCCTGTTGGTAATACAATAAGTATACTTTATTTTTTGAAACAGGGGACAAGACTTTCGAGGTAGAATCATACATTGACAGTTTTATAAAATCGATTTCTTCAAATAAAAGAACTTGGTTATCAACACCTTTTTTTTTTTGTATCAAGAAAAACAATGGACAAATTTATCGAAATATTGATGATATATTTGTATATATAAATAAGTTCGGAATATATTTTAAAAAGACTCGAAAGTTATATAATTCTCACACGCTCCTTAAATATGTAGATTTCACTAGTATAAAAATGTAGTTTAATTGTTAGTATAAAAATAGTTTAATTGTTAGTATAAAAATAGTTTAATTATTAGTATAAATGTTAATATAAATGTGGTTTAAATTTTTTAAGTTTTAATTGGAATATTAAAATATAAAAAAATATCATTTATAATATATATATAAATATATATTTACGTATGATTTAGTAACCTTTATTATATTATTTTTAATTATTTTAAGGAAATATACTTCATTATATGTAGGATGAAATAATTGGCATTTATTTAATTACACGAGTTAATTAAAATCATCATTGTTAATTTATTTTTGAATTGCCGATCTTGTTGATCAGTATTTTATACACAGTATACAGTATAAACAGTGTATATAATATACAGTATAATATATATATACTTATATATAGTTATTTACACACTTCATATCTCTTTCTAAAATATAATATATAATTATATATTTGGTTAGCGACTTGGATATCTACAAATCGACTAATTTTAATTTTTTTCATTCATTTGTTTAAAATAATTGATCGCTTTACTTGAGTAATATTACCGAGATGTGGGACACATCTATGTTCAAATAGCTAATGTGGAAATTCATGCGATCAGTAAATTGACCCCCAGCCATATTGGTACCCCGGTCAAAGATTTTTCAAAAATATCATTTTATACGTTGTATATAAGATTTTTCCATCAAGAACTATTTATAATTAAGCGGAAATTCGGAGAACGTTTTAATTTATAATCTCATTAATTAATTTTTGTGTCGCACAAAAATTTCATATGTTAAAATCATATGAACAAAATATAAATAAATAAATAAATAAAATAAATAACGAAACAATTTAGCATAAAAATCCACGGAATAAGTCTTCTTCTTTATTAAGATTTTTTATCTTATAGGAAAAGTAACCAACCGTATTAAAAAAAAAAAAAAAATTTCACTTGAAGTTAAAAATATGCAAAAAATTATTTTTATATTATTTAACAGAACAAATGATAACAAGTGTAGATAACTACCAAAATAGTTGTGATAATTAATATTATTAACAGTTTTAAATAACATTTTCGTTACCAATTATTCTTATAATTATTTAGTAAAAAAAAAAACTCTAATTATTATGGAAGCTTCTTCAAGAATAACAGGAGGTTGCCGGTAATTTATAAACGTAATACGCTTTACTCACATTTTGGGTATATCTAAATGGAAGCATCTGCTAACTGCTATTACGCCGTTCAGTGTTAATATTTATACATTAATGCATGATGCCTGCTTTCGCTATCACAAATTATATTATCTGTTGTGTAGTGCGATTGATTGATTTGCAACCATGTCCGGGAATAAGAAACATATTGCATATTTATGTTACATACAATACATTAACAAATTAATTAATAATACTTGTAAATGAGAATGCTGCTTCATTTAAAAAATTAATCATGTAGCAATTTAAAAGATCATGAATTAATGAATTATGATATTCATCGACACAATGATTGTAATATGTTTCTTTATGATTATCTGAATAAATAATGTCAATTGTCAATCAACAAGTTGACTAATAAGCCAATAAAGTTATAAAGTATATCAAGTACATCCTTTTGAAAATCAAAGACCAAGATCGAAATTTTTATTATGTTCTGATGATACGAGAAAAATCACGTGTTACGATACTAGTGCAATAAAGTTAAATAGCAACGGTTTAAAATCTGCCTTAAATTATTGAAACAATTTATTTTGTCCTACAAAGGAGATGGTATATAAATTTCGTGATCAGCGGAAATCAACGATACACGAGAATCATTCCTTTCTTTCTTACAAAACTCATTTCTAGCTGGTAAGTTCTATTCCAGTAGAGTTGGTAAGTTTTTTACGGTTACACCTTTGATTATTTCGGTTCCTAGCGATTACGTGATGATATTACGAAAACTTAGATTTTAGCTGACGAGTTTGTAAATTTTTTTTGTAATTTATCTTAATTTTTTTAATAACTTATTCTAATATTCTACTATTTTACTTAGGAAATTAAATTGTCTGAGATCTTTTTAGACTTTTTATTTTTATTTTTACTTTTTTATTTATTTTTTTTTTTTTTGAATAATTCTTTGATTTTAGTTAATTTTCTTTGATCGTAAAGGCTGTAAAGCAATGCAACTTGTATTAATTCATTAGATAATTCGTTTTTCTTTTAATAAAGTAAATTATAACCGATTATATTATTTAATTTTACAAAATTCGTTTATTTTTATATTTTTCAAGTGATTTTGAAAACGAAACTTATGAATTTATTTTTTACATCACAAAAAAAAAAAAAAAAAAAAACTTTTCGAGATTATGAATAATGTTTCTACCTACAAAAATTATTTAGCCAAATTTTATTATTAATTATATTTCTCTTTTATTCGCGATGGTTCTTTTTTTTGCTTTAGATGTTTTAAACGCGTCAACGAGATAACAAGTGGACTTAATATATATCAGGTAGCGGAGTTTGTGATCATTGTTTTAAACTAACACATTTTTTTTATTTTTATTTATTTTATTTGTATTTTTTCTTTTGAAAATTGTAATTTTCAATTCATAATTTTTATTAGAATCAAGCTTAAGTCAAAAAGTGTCTCTCTATGATCATGGTAAACTAGCTATTTAATTACTTTTAAGTTTAATAATGTAATTAATTATTTTTATCATTTTATAGCGGATTATATATTTACCAAAGCACGATTGAAATATCGTCATAGACCTATATTACCTGGAGATCATAATTTCGATTATTATGAGAAAGATTGATGTGTAGTATATTTTCTTTCCAAACTCACTGCGCTATTATTATATTGATGCTTTGTATTCTAATTTTATTAATTTAACATTGACACAATGTTCACAACCCATTCTGTTCAATCTTTTTGGCGATATAGGATGATATTCGAAAAAGTAATTTTCAAGAAATAATAACTATATAATAAAATTGACCAAAAATTGTTTTAAATGGGAGAAAGAAATTCAGGTAACTCTTTACTCTTCAAGTTAGAGTTATAGATTTAGTAATTTTGATTCAGATCATTGAAATTATAATATGGATTGTCGTAGGTTACCGTTACTTGTACTATCAGACTTAGCGTTCCAACTCGTGAATCGACTCATAGTTTATCAAAAATTTAAGGATCTTAATAGTAAATATCATTTATTTATTTTTTGTATTTAACAATATCATTCCGATTCGCTAAATAAATTAAACTGAATATTTGAAGTTAATAACATTTTCACGTCATATTTAATATTTTTAGGATCTAAGCACCAATTTAATAAGAGCATCATCCTTTGCTAAGGTGATGCATATTTAATTATATTGGGAATGAGAGATTATGATTCAAAATTTATGATTAATAATAAATCTTTAATCTTTAGATCAAGTTCAAGAAACCACGCAGGTTTGTTTTAGAGAACGGTACTCTTTGTAACGTGAAGCTTCTGCTCTAAAGATTATATTCATTGGTACGATAAAAATTAATTTTATCAATATTTTTCCAATTATTCTATACGATAGGATAACTCTACGCAACAGTCATTAGAAAGGATGAATCAAAGATTTCGTTATTCTTTGAATTGGTATGTGATACTTATTATCTCCAATATCATTATATTATTGAACCATAATTTTTTTGTCTTATTCACGAGAAGATTTATTTCCCGTTAGATCACCATTGGTTGAATTACTTAATTTACGAATTATAAGATTTCTTCCATTCAACAACTTTGAACTGAACTATAATCATATCCTCACCGATAGTCACAAATTCAGCAAAGCGTGCTTGCAAGTCTTCGTACTACATTTCAGTAACGTATTCAGATGCAAACTTTGGAATGCATTCACTGTAAAAGTTGGCTTCATCATTTCCCTTGGAACAAGGTGCATGTTTAATTACTATAGAATAGTGTTGGTCTCCGTAAATAGTTGTAAGTCCAAAAGTCAAGTAAATGTAATGTTTGTAAATCAGAATTGTCATCTTTTAGCTTACCACAATAGTGTAGTATTTACAGCCAATTTACAGCTTACGTTTATATATTACAACCGCTAAAGGTTGTAATTCGATATATAATAATCGTTACTTACGGCAACCAACCTTACCGTAGAAGACTAGAACACTTCTATTCTCTTTCCATGGATAAGATTGTATTTGTTTCTCCAACAAATTAACTCCTTTAATTGCATCATCCAATTTGTTTTTTGTATAAAAGGATTGCGAGCATAATACAGACAATCTACCCAACTATAATTTCACATCCTAAGATCATTGAAAGATCATCATTCTCTGCAAACGTTGATCTCTACCGTGAAGTATGGGTTGGGTTTATACGAATCCCGGCGATAAGTATCCTGTTATAAACACAAATATTAATCCCGAAAATTCAACTTCCGACACATTATCCCGACATTTATTATCTTTCCTTTTAATTCTACATTGTTATTTTTTTTTTACGGACGTAATAATTTTGTAATATTTTGTAACAATTTAATATGCAGAGATTTTACATTTTTATTAATATTTAATAATTTTGATAAGAAAAAAATGATAAACTATTATTAATGTTTTAAGAATTTTTATTCTGAGTTTATTGGTTGGAAAAAAATAAAAGAATTTGGCTTTATAATAAATAAAAATGCAGTTTTGTATCATAAAGATATATAAATTGTTTATTTATTTTTAATATACCTAACATTTTTTCTTCCCAGGTAATCTCTGTATAGTCAGCTCTTTCTATAGCGAATTTTGATATAAAGAATTTCACGATATAAAAAAAATTTGTTACACCGAATTTTACTAACCAAATGCAGTATAATGTTGAACAAAGAAAAATTTATAAATTCACATTTGTAAATGATCCCTTTTGCAACGAATTTCTTTTAAAACGAATTTTTTTTTTAGTATAACGAAGATTTTTGCAAGATAAATTCATTATAAAGGGTAATTTGATGTTGGTTTTCATGAATTTTTCAAATAAGTAATTTTACCACTTTTAATTTATTTTATCAAAAAGTTGGATGATTTATATTTGAAGTTCCTCTGCCTTCATGAACATGACGTTTTAAAAATGTAAGGATTTTCCTATTTTACTGAAATTTTTCCGCTATACCGAATAATTCGTTATAGCATTAATGAATTTTCTCACGCTGAAGGCCTGATCGGCCTACGTCGTTATATCTAGGGCTGACTGTAATGCTCTGAAAATATATGTAACTGTAACCCTACAGAATATTTACATTAAAATATTCCTGATGAATGATTATTGGTAATTATAAATGCTGAAATTATTATGAAACACAAAAAACAGGATTATAATGATTAAAAGAATAAACGTACATATTGCGCTTTAGGTCAATAATTTTAGTAGTATATTTTAATGCAAAATAATAAAATTTTTATTGTTGACTGATTTGTGCCAAATTTTAATGTACCCTCAGACATAGTTCATTATATAAGATTTTTCTGTGTCCAGGATTAACAAGCCCGTCTCGGACTCTGTCAACTATAACTACATGTTAGGAGACAATAGTTTTAATGTATTTTATTAGCAGGGCACGTAAAAACATAGCACACAAAAGTATAACACGAGTTTATTGATATTAACAAACCTAACCTAGCACACGCACTCTACTTTAACTTATATAAGAAAAATGATATAAATAAAACAAAATAAATAAATACAAGTATACGTAAATAAGTTTTGATTACATAATCTTTGCTTTGCCACTTGGTCATCTGATTTTATAATTATGATTTTATTCGCCATGATCTACGTTAACACTGGTTGATTTATGTTATATGTAAAAAAAAACTTATATAACTATGTAGTATTGGACAACTGTATGATATTGATTGCAAATTCCTATAAAATAACAGCTACACAAATATATACATTGAGTGAATCATTTCATATCTTTTTTGCAAAATTTTACTATACTTCATTTGGATTTGGATTTTGTCATCTAAACATTGAGAATGATAGTTATCATCATATTTTGAAAGATCTTCTGTAAAAGAATTAAGTAATCGAGATGTATAAATAGCTTGTGGGTGAGTAGCTATTTGATAATTTTTAATGGATGAAATATTTGCTTTTCTATATTCTTCTGCTTTCTCAAATTGCATTCCAATTTCTTCATTTTTTCCTCTGAGATTATCCCCTCTATATAACTTACAAAATGACATGATTAATTCATTTACTTCAAAGATATTTGGTCTATTATTTGGGTTTAGATCCAAACACTTTTTCATTAACTCAATATAGCATTTTGGTGCTTCTGGTTCATTTATTTCAGGTTTGACTCCTTTACAAATATCTAATGCAAGAAGATGATCATGTGCACGATTATAAAAGGGCTGTCTTCCAGTTGCTACAAAATACATTATCATACCAAAACTATAGATATCTGATTTTTGGGTATAAGGTCTCCTTCTTAATACTTCAGGAGCCACATAAGGCATAACTCCATAAATTTTAGTTTCATCTATATTACCAACTTCTCCACATAATCCCATGTCAGAAATTGATATAAAATTACTAAAACTATATACCTTATTTAAAAATAATATATTTCCTGTATGAAAATCACCATGAACTATATTTTTTTGATGAATTTCTTTAAGACCATTAATAATATTAAGTAATGAAGATAATTTATCTCTCCAATTAAAATATTCATAGTTCTTATTTATCCAATGATTAAGATTGCCTTCTCTTGCATATTGGAGAACCATAATATATTCTTTTGTATCTGGAATTTGAGATATTCCATATATATTAAGAATATTACATTTTTTATTTATTGAGTATTTTTTAACCTATTAAAATATAACAAAAAAATGATTATATCATTAATATTATAAAGAAATTTTTCTTGAAAATAATTTTTAAAATTTTCATACCTCATTTAAAAATTTATTACTAATATTTTGTGAATCATGTAAACATTTTAAGGCAATTAATCTGTTTGGATTCCTTTTACATATTTTTTTATCTGCATCATATTCTAATGGACCATCTCTCCAATTTGCAGAATATACTGTAGCAAAGCCACCTTTACCTATTTCCTTAATATTATTAAACTGATTATATGGTATCCATGCAAATACTACACCACTATAATTATTTATTTTTAATTGCATTGCTTGAATAAGATCATCAATTTTTTGATTACCACTTAAACAATTTACTAAACCAAAATATAATTATTTGTATCTGGATTTTGAGATATTCCATATAATGCTTGAAATACTTTATGATTTGTTGAATATTTTTTTGCCTAAATAAAAGAGACTAAATATATAAATTAAAATAAATATTTAAATTTTTAAAGAAATTACATACCTCATTTAATAAAGAATCAATGGATTCTCGCGAATTATGTAAACATTTTAAAACGACTTCTTTATTTGAATCTCTTATATAATTTTCATTCTTCATATACTTTTTGCATAATGGACTCCATCCATATTGCTGAATATACTGTTATTAGGCCATTTATGTTTTTTACCTTTTTCTTTAATTTCATTAAACTGATTGTATGGTATCCATTCAAGTACTATATCATTACTTTGCAGAAACTTGATGATTTGCGACCTAGCCGTCACGAGACCGCCCTAAATTCGCATCGATCACGTGACGGCATGTTATCTTAGCGAAATTTTTACGATTCGTAAAAATTTTGCCAACTTATCATCAATAAATAGTTTCAGAATAACTTCGAATTGTAATAAAAGTATTATAAATTAGTGGCTAAAGTAGGAGATTAGGCGAAAAAATTAATTAAAGATGTTTTATCGAATTATTAGATAATATTTAACGAAGCTTATTATTTTATATAATAAATCAAATTTTATTTAATTATTGTAATAATTGTAATAGCAATTTTCATTGAAATAATACATTGTAATAGAATTGACTGATAAAAACGCAAATAATAAAAATTTATATTTTTGTAATAAAACAATCATTGTAAAATGCAGTATTTAATAAAATTCGCTATATTTTAATATAAATGTTATATCTAACCAAATTTTTATAATTGTAAATTATTAGCGAAGTTTCAGCCATTTCTAGATGACACTGCTAAATTTTTTGTCATTACGTCCAAAGTTTCGTTCTTTCTAAATCTCTGGTATTATAATTATAAATTACAACAAGATTATTTAAATAAATCATTGAATTTTCTCTTCTTAAATCGTCAATTTTTACAGCATTCAATCAGCATCATAATACAATTATTGTTTTTTCTTCATCAATAAAATCATCAATATCTTTCTTTCTGTGGTAAAGTTGTTTCAAGAATACCTTGTCTAACAAAATATTATTATAATATTTTGGTTAAATAATCATATCTGTCAATTGAAAGCTGAAATGAAAAAAAAAGAAATAATTACTTGTTTCTTTTTCTTTGAACGAATTGACCAATCTTTCTATCCCGTAGAGAAACTTGTTTCTGAAATCTCCAAATTGCCTAAGCCCGATCCTTTATCATTCTAAACCTTCAACTGAGTTAAGATTGCACTTGATTATTTGTCGTATCAAACTTCTCAAGGGCACATTTTGGAGGATTTCTGACACACAAGAAGAGATATTTTAGTTTTTCTAAAAAATCGCAACTGGTCATTGACTGTAAGTATCAAAATAATATTGTTAGTGGCTTTTAGTGGTTTTAAGCAATTAAAACAAAAATCAAAGAATTCTTACTTTGTCTTTTTGCAATGGTGATTGCAATTGTAATGCTGTTGGATTTGCTAAATTTAATGGTGTGAACTGTTGCCCATTTGCGAGAGATATTTGCATTGATAAATATATAGCATTAGCAAATTGAACATTTGGATTCATGCATAGCCAAGTGGCGAGCTGAAAGATCGTATCCATGTCATTAAAACATGATGGAAGTGTAGGAGAAGCAGATGTATTAATCAAACGTAGAGAAGCTGATGTATTTAAATCTCTTGATCCTGGATACGAAGAAGCTGATACATTATCAAGTTCATCTGTATTTCTATAAACTTCACGTAAAGGAGTTGATGTATCCAAATTCCTAGATCTTGAAACTTCACGTAAAGGAGTTGAGAGATCTGAATTCCTAGATCTTGGGTGTGAAGAAGCTAATGAATTTTCAAGATCATCTGTATTTCTATTAATTTCTTGTAAAGATTCTGGACATGAAGCTGATGTACTATCAAATTCTATGAATATCACATAAAGAAGCTAATGTACTATTCAAATCTCTAGATTCTGGATGTAGGGCTGACTGATGCAATATCAAGATCATCTAAAAGAATAGAAGTACACATATTGTTTATTTTGGGATAATAAATTAAAAGACAAG
>QZLH01000059.1:182774-195595 GCA_003833135.1 Oehlia diaphana | reverse complement strand
GGGTACTAATATATATATCATACATATATCAGGTACCTGATAGGTATACTATATATATAAGTACCCGATATGTGTATGATATGTGTATTATTTGTGTATGATTTTCTACATTTTGAGTACCTGATATGTGTAAGATATGTGTAAGATATGTGTAGGATAGACCATTTTTTTACCAGTGTAAGAATCTGTAGATTTTAGAATATTAAATTGGATCATTGGTAAAATTCGTATATTTGCAAATTTATGCAAAACTTTTGTATTTTCTTTATTAGAATATTTTGCTAATATTTCATATTTCTTTTATTATTGTAGACTTCAGGATTCTAAGTTAAAGACTAATAAGCTTTATACTATTTCATTATGAAATTTTTCTAATTTTATTTGAAATATATTTTAATATATCATTTTTTTCTTATTTATAGGTTTCAGATGAGGTCTTTGGAATATTAGATCAATCTGATTATAAGTTTCATTATTACAAAACTTTTTTATTGGAGGGTTTTTTTTAATTTAAAACCATTTTTTTACATTAGCAATAATAGTAGTAATGTATTATATTATGATTGTCAAAATCACATTGTTATACTGTATTTTACAACTCAAGCATTTATTTTTTAGCTATTAATCAAAACAATATTCGGAAAATAAAATATATGCATTGTGATTTTTTTTTCAGTTGTTCTGAAGCAAATTTGCATAAAAACTCAGAAAGCAAAGAATATATACATATAAGGTATTTGTGAGAAATAAACAAGATTAAGCGAATAAATTATTTAGTGCTGATGCTATCTCAAACCTATCTAGTACCCAAATCCAAGGCATTATAAACCATTTCTCTACAAGATGCCGTAAATAATATTCACTTCTCTAGCAACACCAACAAATTTTCTACCCCACATGTCCTAAAAATATTACAAGATTTTATACTACCATATTAACAGATTTGTTTGATAACAATAAAAAAAACTTATTCTTTTTATAAATTTTAATGAAAAGAACTTTATTCAATAAAATAAATTCATGCTCTTTTAATAAATTTGTCTACAATAAAAAGTAACAGAGAAAGTTGTTGATATGGTGGTACAAGATCATTATGATAGCAGGGGTGCTCTTGGGTTAAAGTTGCGATAATCTAATCTTTTTAAAATGTTATTTATGGCGAAACTTTCACAAAAATTTCACATATTAAAATCATTTTTTACTACTACATCGAAAAATTTAAATCAAAAGCAAGCTTACCAAATTTTGTTTTTCGGATCAGATAAATTTTCTGTAGCATCATTAAAAGCGTTAATAAATGAATCAAGTATGTTACATAATTTTACCACTCATCACTTCTGATTATTTATAAATATATTATTTATATGAAATAGAAAATCCGGAGACTTCTGTAAAGTCTATTGAAGTTGTGGTACCACCTGACAAAAAAACTGGTAGAGGATATAAAGAGATAACATCAAGTACGTATAATTTTATTGAATTTTACATAAAATTTATCCGAATAATTAAAATTACAATCTTATTTAAAGGTCATGTGAAAAAATTTGCTCAAGAACATGATTTGAAAATTCATGAAGCACCACCAAAATCATTAGAAGGATGGAAGGTAAAAAAAAAAAAGAATTAATTCTTAATGTACAAATCAAACTAATAAATATTTGAATTCTTTTAAGATTCAAACTCCAACAAATTTTGATATCGGCATAGTAGTTTCATTTGGATATTTCTTAACTCCTTTTATATTAGAATCATTTAGCAAAGGCGCGTTAAACGTTCATCCATCTTTATTACCAAAGTAAGTTACTAATAAATTATTTCTCATAACCTGTTATATATATAATTTTTACTTTAAATAATGTATATATATATTATTATTTTTTTTTGAAAGATATCGAGGAGCATCACCAATACAATATGCGATTTTAAATAATGATAAAATAACTGGAATAACAATTCAAGAATTACACCATGAAATATTTGATGCTGGAAAAATTCTTCGTCAAATAACACATGTATGGCATATTGACATTTTTTTTTGTTATCATTAATTTGATTCTTATAATGTACGTTAAATTACTTAATTAAATTCATTATGATAGGATATCCCACAAAATTCAACTTATATCACACTTGAATCTCTTCTTGCTACAAAAGGAGCAGAGTTATTAATCGACACTTTAAGAAATTTTAATTATTATAAAAACAATGCGAAAGAACAAGATGCCTCGAAAATTACAAAGGCTCCAAAAATTAAAAAAGAAATGAGTAAAATTAAGTGGTCACAAATTTCTGCGCAACAATTAGAACAACTATATCGTGCTATTTCACACCAGGTAAGAGAAATCATTTTGGATTAATGATTGAGCGAAATTATTCTCTGTTAAACAATCTTATTTTATTATTATTGTTTAAAGTACCCGTTATCAACCAAATTCAACAATAAGATCATTCAATTACATAACATTTCATTACCTTCTGTTTCCCAACACTTATTAATTCAACCTGGTAAATCTCTTGAACCTGGAACAATTATAATCCATTATCCCAAACAATTGTCACCAATTGTTTATGCAATATGCGCTGATGGTAAACTTATTACATTTAATAGTGTTAAAGTAGAAGGAAAAAAGGAAGTCTCAACTTTAGATTGGATTAATGGATATCAAGTTAAAAGTAAAGAAACGAAATTTGAAGAATGAACTATGTTCATGGAGCTGGTCTTGAGTGAAAGTCTAATCTCGTGCCTTATGGATACGATATGTCGCCTAATATCTAACCATTTTTACACTACATTAAAAAAAGGATATACCATAGTAAGCATAGATTATCAGATGCCAATATAATATAAAAATTGACATACAATTTGCTATTTTGCAACCAAACAAATAATTTAACGTAATTTAACTGTTAAAGGATAAATTTATTACTAAGCTAATTATATGATCTTATTAAATTTGCTTTCACAAATCATTGTGGTTAAGAAGAAATTATCGAATATTGTAATTTAACAATTCAAGTTATTTCCTGACATATTATACTAAGCCCTTTTATTTAGCGTACAGTACTAAGCCTCCTTGTCTCTAAGCCCCCTTCTTCAATGTCTCCTTTTACCTTTGTACCAAATCGTGGCTTTTTTTATTATCTTTCAATTGATGATAAAATCGTAATTTATCCAAATCAGATTTCGACAAAAAAAAAAAAATTGGGATAACGTAATTATTACTAACAATAATCAAGAAACAAGTTTTTTTTAAAAAATATAGTAAAATTTATATCGTGTTGTATAAAAATTATTCTTTTTTCATTTTTCATTTTTTTTTTTTTTTAAAAAAAAATCCACTTCAAAAATCAATTAAAATATGTCCTCACAAACATCTTTTCTTCAGGATAATTCATTACAGCTTCCGGCAACTGCATATTTCACAAAAATCAATTATGATGCAACTACACAATTTAACAAATCTATCGCATCTCAAGAAGAACCAACAATAAATGATTATATAAAATATAATAAAAATGTAACCTTTTCTTATCATCCATATTTATATAAATTTCAACAGGGACCACTTGGAGAACATGATAGTTATTTAATAGGATTACTAAATTTAAATTTTCTTTCCTTTTCTTCTTCAATAAAGATTAATAATATTTATTTAAAGTTTAAAGGAAGAGAAAAAGTTAAATGGATGGTTAAGGATGGACCCAGGAGTAAAAGAGTTTATGGAGAAGAGCAAATTTTATGTGACGTTAAATATAAAATTTGGGAGTCAACAAGATCGAATAACAATGGATCTAGATTGATTGATTTATTATCACCAAATGGAATTAATGGAATTAATGAAATTAACGAAAGTGATCCTATAATAAGGATACCATTTAAAGTGAAATTACCATATAATTTACCGAATAATTTTGAAACAGACATTGGTAATGTAGAATATACACTTAAAGCCATAATAAATACATCAAATAGTATTGGAAGTGGAAATGGAATTTCGGCTACTGGTGGAGCATTATTATCTACGATATTACAACAGCAACATATTAGTGAAATCAAAATTCCACTTAAATATACTTTAATTTTGAATAATGATAATAATCCTTCATATATTATGCACGGAGAGAAAACTGCTAATAGGAATAGTGTTATTACCAACACTAACATGCCTACAGTATTGAATTATACGATGGTGTTACCACCCAATAAGAATATTAATATTGGAGTGTATATTTCGATTCCAATTCGAATTAGAATATTAGAGCCTGGAGTAAATTTGGAGAGAATTGAAATTATGTTAAGAACATCAAAAGATTTCAGAACAAAAAATAGCGAATCAAGGCATATTAAAGAAATCTCTAGTAAAATGATTATACCACGTAAAAATATTAATTTTATAAAATCTAAAGATAACAACAAAAAGAAGAAATATATTGAACATGAGAGAGTTGATGGGGAATGTATTCAAAATATAAATTTTTATATACCAAACGATACATTACCAACATATAATGGTCGCTATATTACTATTACTCATCAATTATTGTTAAACTTTTGTTTGTTATATACAAATCAAAAAGGTCAAATTAGTAGATTAAACGATTTCATTGTTGAAGAACATATTACCGTCTCAAATATACAGAAAAATTTTAATATTCAATTACCGAATGTTCCATTACCTCCAAAATTTTTTAATCCTAAGCAATTTACTAGCACACAATTTACAAGTAGTATTGATAGTCTACAATCCTTAATTCCTAAATGTAATTTCACCAGTAACTCGAGCAAAAGTAGCGATAGTAGTGGTAGTAGTAATGATAGTTTAAGTATGGATTCTTTATATTATTATTCTCGTCCTGCTTCTTCTTTATTTTCTTTACATTCAATTAATTCTACTCCAAATAATGCTATTTTACGCGTATTTTCCACTCGGTTGTAAAAAAAGAATCGTTTATTTTAATATTAATAAAATTCACTATTAATTATTAAATTACGTGTTTTACATAAAAAATGAACACAAGACACGTATTAGTAATAGCACTATTCATTATCGATAAGGGCTTTTTAGCTCGTGCAGGTAAAGATTTGTTATTTTCTCATTTTATTATTTTTAATTTTTACAAATCAACCATATGAATCTTCCGAATCCTCCGAATCTTCCCTGAATCTATCGAATCTTCCGAATCTTCCGAGTCTTCCGAGTCTTCCGAGTCTTCCAAATCTTCCGAATCTTCTGAGTCTTCCGAATCTTCCGAATTTTTTGCTAATTCTCCTAGATCATATAAATTCTGAAATTTCACCTTTTTTAGTGAATCTTCTTCGATTTTCTTTAATTGTACCAAAAATGCGGAATGACTTGATGGCATATAAGCGGGCTTACAAACATAAGCTAAAGCTTTTTCGGGTATTTTATTATCCATTATCAACTTATTTACTGAAAAAGGAACATTCTCACCCATTTTACTTCTAATAACAGTAGCTCTAACTTCCCATGGCCTCCATTGAACTTCTAACACTTGAATAGTAGCCAATTTAAATTTATTTTCTCTGATAATTTTAATTAACTCTAATATTTGAGTAATATTTGGCAAATAACATATAATGAACCCATCTAATTTTAATTTTGGCATAATCCAAGATAACTCTGACCAAGGTTCCGGCATATCTAATACTACACCATCATATTTTTCTGCACTTCCGGGTAAAGAACTTAATATATTAGAACAAGAACCTGTACTAAAGGTTATGTTATCGTAATATATTCCTCGAAAATATTGTCTAATATTTTTCTGAGCCTTATGAATACTATCTGAATTTATATCTATTGTATGTATATGACCTGTCGGGTATATTGCTCTTGCTAAATACAAAGTTAAAGATCCATTTCCTGTACCTGCCTCTAATATTCTTGAATATGGATGTAAATCAAGAAGCGCAACCTAGTATAAAGGAAGTAGTTATGAATTTATTTGTATGTAAATTTGAACGCGTGTTAAGGAAAAAAAAAATAATACTATTGTGTTAGCGTCTTTTGGATATATTGGCGTGGTATGTCGTGAAATTTTTAATATATATCTAAAATTAATTAAAATTAGATTGGCTTAATTAAAAAACGAAAGTTATTTAAGGTATCTGAACTTACTCATCCAGAGTTGGAAAATGAAGCGTAAAAGATTTTTCTAGATCAAAAGAATTTTTTGCGCCTGAGAAGAATTTAATAACTTTGTAAGAAATTTCTTTGCTTGATAAAATACCTTTATTGGTTTTAACAACAGAACGTACGGATTTTCCAATTATAGAATCATGACAAAATATTTCACCATACTTTTCAGTTTTTGAACCTTTGATTAAAGGTCCTACTAATGCTATCCTTGGACCTTTAATTTTTTTCGTTGTATCACGTAATATAACAGTATCTCCTTCTAAAAACTTTGTTCTATCAAATTTTTCAGGTGCAACTTTTGTAGTATCAACGATTGTTCGCATTGAATAGGAAAGTTTAACATTTTGATAAATTTTTGGAATTGATTTTCTGTAAAACATTTAAGGACGGATATCAGATATTCATAAATACCTAAATACCTGTATATTTATTTAATCAGCATGCAGCAATTGTGTAACGTATCCATAAAAATATATAAGGATCTCTGTTCCCTCAAAAACCACAAATTTTATAATTTATCACATTTTAATTGCGCTGAAACATGGTCTGTAAAAAATGTAAGTAGTTACAGATTCTTTTAAATTCTAATTTCTAGCTCTAACTTTGTTATTATATTTAAAGGTGAAAAAAAATTAGGAAAAGTAATCTGTCCTGACAAATGGAAAGATGGATCAAGAAATACAGCAGGTATGCAAATATATTTTTACTTTATGGTGATTCAATCTTATTACGAACTAACCCAACTTTTTATGCCTTAAAAGTCGGAACTGACAGAAAACTACACGAAAACAAGTTATTAAGTAAACCCGGAAAGAATCGGTACGCTACAAAATAATTAATTTAAATTAATTTCTTTTTGCTTTACAAGTGTTTTTAACGTTTGATTTTTTTTTTTTTATATTATCAGATTTAAACCATACGAAAACAAATGTAAAATTTGCAAATCTCGAGTACATCAAGAGCATTCACATTATTGTCAAGGTAATTGATTTTTGTTTATTTAGAATATTATCTACTTTTTATACATACTTTTTTTTCTTTTTATTTAAATACACGGGATTAAATCTTCATGTTAAGGTATTGGAGGTATCTTATCGTACAACATGTAGTTACTCAACTGATAAAAGTATTCTCACGTGTTTAGAATTTTGCACAGATAGCTTTTTTTATTTTTCCAATTTGTAATTAAGTAGAAAGGAAATTTTTCTAACTCTATTTTATTTTTATATTTTTTTAGGATGTGCTTATAAACAAGGAATTTGTGCTATGTGCGGTAAACAAATTCTTGATACTTCAATGTACAAGCAAAGTTCCAAATAAATTATAGTTTACCAGTTATGGCATGTATTGGAACTCCTTCATATATTGACTATCAGTTAATATAAGTTCAGGAGGAGGTTGGTTATAATACAGAAATGAAATCTAGTTATTAATTAGAATTCACGATAGTTGAGAATTACCCGTTACCAGACACTTTGTTATTATCATGTATTGCTTGAATCTTATCTAGAATAAATTTCTTTTTTTTTCTCGCTTTTTTTTTTAAAAAAAAAATGAGTTGCCTTCAATGGTTATTTGATCATCATTATCTCCAATAAAAAATTCTAGATAGCTCTTTTCAATTCCAGGAGTGTTCACCTTGAGTAAATAAGATCTTTGCAATAAAGGAAAAATATCAATATGTAACATTTAATATTGATGATTCAAATAATATTTAATCAGAATAAATACAAACCCATTTATATCATATAAGTTGTATCCTAAAGATTTAACATGACTAGTTTTGGGATCCTTATTAAAAACTGAATCTTGATCTAAGGGACTTTCATTAAAATCGAATCTTGATCTGAGGGCCGTTTACAATTAGGAAAATCACTAGTGCCGTTACTCTTTCCATTTGGACTGATTATAGTTTGGGATGAAGAAGGAGCCAAATCAGCAGATGTAACATGAAATCTTTGTATATATTCAAAATTCTAATAAAAAAGAGTATTGTGAGAACATAAATAAAAAGTCTTATGAATGTTTTAAAATTACTTTTGCAGTATGGGTGTTGTTAATACTTTTTTTTTGACCGAGAAAATGTTAACTTTATACCATGGCGTCCATTGACAAGTTGGTTTTGTACTTGCTTTAAGAAATCTTCAGTTTCATAAAGTGTACATGTGTAAAACTAAAAAAACATTTAAAAACATTTAATTGATAATTAAAAAGAAGCAATTGAAAAAGTAAAGATCTTTCAGGAGAAATTAAAAATCACTTATACACACTTATTACTTGGTCTTTTCAGAATGTGAAATTGTTTTCCCTGCGAAATAATAGATATGGACTACACTAGCTCTTCTCTTGTTATGCCGTCTAGATGACCATCACCATTGACGCCAATAAATACGGATCTTTTGCTGTTACAACAAACCGCCTTGGAATGAAATAGATGGATGAACGAATGAATGAATGAATGAATGAATGAATGAACGAATGAATGAATGAACGAATGAATGAATGAATGAATGAATGAACGAATGAATGAATGAACGAATGAATGAATGAATGAATGAATGAACGAATGAATGAATGAACGAATGAATGAATGAATGAACAAACGAACAAACAAATGAACGAACGTATAAACAAATACAAGCAAACGAACAAACAAACAAAATAATGTACCTTCCATTAATTTTAATTTCTTAAATTTTTTTGAGGAAAAAGGAAAAAGGAGAAAAAAGACTGTATTTTATGTAATTATTATTATTACTCGTGTTTCGTAATATAACTTGAGTGATGAGTCAGATATTACCCATGATATACTAAATCAGGCAAATAATAACGCGTTAGTCGTGTTATTATCGATTTTTCATCCAATAAATTACGTTACAGTAATAGATTTTTTTAATTTAAATTAAGATGAAGAAATTTAAGTTGGTGATGACGTATTACTACCGTCTACCGCAAAATTGCATGAAAAGAATTTTTCCGAGATCGTACTGCGCATATTTGTTCCTCGCATGATTATTTCGCAAATAATTTTTCATCAGTTAGTGTCTGAAACCGATCCATTCCATCCATGATACTGCTTACAGTCGAAGAGGCTTTAGAACGCTAAATAAAGATAAGTATTGTTAGCATATTCCATTTCATCTGCACATCTTCATCAGTTATCATGGAACGAAACTCACGAAACTCACTCAATTCCGATCTTAGTGTCGGTGATGAGTATGATGGGGTATACGAGCTCATGAAGATTTTAGGGTTATTAGTGATGAACCCGAATCTATCCACATCGAAGATAATGACAATATCGAATCCGATGGGAAGAAGATAGTGATGAAGATTGGGGTGATTGAGATGAAGATAGCGATGACGAATCTGATGTTAATTCTAGAAAACCATATACCGGATGGGATTATATAGACGATTTTGGACAAGATGCTTGGGACCAACTTTATCAAGCCCGATTGGCCCGTCATCGCAATATCCTTCTTAGGCTATTCACCGGACGCCTTCCTAATTTATCTGATCAAGCAAGAAATGGATTATTTGACGTATTTTCTAGTTCCGATGCATTTGGAGTGGAAGAACATAACTCACTATTGGATACGCTAGCTCATCCTGTGGAAGGTTTAAGTCTTTCAAAATATGATGTGAGAAAAAAATATTAGCAAAAGTGATGCGCATGGCATTTATGCAAAACTTAGCCGGAGGTGCTCAGGTGATCAATCGAAGTTTCTTCTAATGTGAAATTCACCCCTATAAAAAAATGAAGAAACTCAGACACGTGATCATTTTTCTGCCGTTACCATATTTAGTCATTAAATGTTGAATATAAATAAAATTCTCACGATCACATGATATTAAATCATTCGCGTCTATCAGGCGTTCGTGTTTGTTAGGAGAACTTCTTTTCTCCGAGTTCAATTCATTATCTTTGACTTTCGCTTTGGTTTCAGTTTCTGGTAATATCGAATTGTTATAATTTATTTTCGTAATGTTGAACGTTGGAATTTCATGCTTAAGATCATGCTTAAGACAAGCAGATTTTAAAAATGCTGCTCGAAATTTGTCTCTAAGAGCCATGTCTGTCAAAGCTTCAAGTATGTTTTTCTTTTCTCGTTTTTCATTGATTGTGAATTTATCGTTTTAATTTCATTTTTTGTTATTAGGCATAGCAAAAAAATATAATTGGGAAGATCCACTTTTGTTAGAGTCTCAGCTTACAGACGAAGAAAAAGCTATAAGGTAACGTTATATATTTTTGTTTTACGCTGTAATATTTTTATAATAATCAATTATTTATACTCTTTTAGAGAAACTGCACGAGAATATTGTCAAGAAAAACTTTTCCCCCGAGTTTTAGAAGCTTATCGACAAGAAAGTATGTTGCAATATAGGAAAACACTATATTAACTAATTTATGCTAATATGCTAAATATTTAATAGAATTCGATCGTGAAATTCTTAACGAAATGGGGTCTTTGGGTCTATTGGGATCCACTATTCAGGGTTATGGTTGCGCCGGCGTTTCTTCAGTCGCGTATGGTCTTATTGCTCGTGAAGTGGAAAGGTATTGCGTTATTAAAACTTTTTTTTTTAATATGGTTATTTCATAATCATTTTTGATTTCTGTATCTACCAATTTAGAGTAGATAGCGGGTATCGATCCGCTATGAGCGTACAATCATCACTTGTTATGCATCCTATCGATGCTTATGGTACTGAGGAGCAGAAACAGAAATATTTGCCTAAATTAGGTGATTCTTAATATAATATTGACAAACGCGTTTAAGCTAGTATTTTAACACATTTTGTACTTTTTGCAGCAACTGGTGAACTTGTTGGTGCTTTTGGATTGACAGAACCTAATCATGGTTCTGATCCGGCTAATATGGAAACATATGCACAAAAAGTAAATGGGGGATATATTTTACATGGATCAAAGACTTGGATTACAAATTCACCGATCGCTGATGTTTTTATTGTTTGGGCAAAGTCAAAAGAAGATAAAAAAATTCGTGGGTTCATATTGGAAAAAGTATACCAATGATTGCAAGAGATTCGTGTCATTAATTAATAGATTTATTGACAATTTTGATTAAAATATTTTCTTTCGTAATGAAGGGAATGAAAGGACTTTCGGCTCCAACAATTAAAGGTAAGTTGTCTCTTCGAGCTTCCATAACAGGAATGATCATGATGGATAATGTGCAAGTGCCCGAAGAGAATTTATTCCCAAATGTCGAAGGTTTAAAAGTACGCAAATATAAATAGATTTAAATTACTTGTTCAAATTTGTTTTGATTTTTACTTTCTATATCTAATTTTTAGGGACCATTCGGTTGTTTGAATAATGCACGTTATGGAATTTCTTGGGGCGTTCTCGGATCATCCGAATTTTGTTTAGCCCAAGCCCGAGATTATGCCCTTGGTCGTCACCAATTCGGGTCGCCATTAGCTAGATTTCAATTAATTCAAAAAAAATTTGCCGACGCTAGTACTGAGGTTCGGTGATATATTCATTGTTTCAAACTAGTTTGTAACTTTTGTAACAGTTTTTTTTTAAAAATGATAGATTGCTATCGGTCTTCAAGCTTGTCTTCAGGTAGGCCGATTAAAAGACGAAGGTAAAGTAGCACCTGAAATGATTTCTCTTGTAAAACGTAATTCCTGTGGCAAAGCTTTGGATATTGCACGTTCAATGAGAGATATTTTAGGTGGTAATGGTATAAGTGATGAATATCATATTATTAGACATGAGCAGAATTTATGTACAACAAATACTTATGAAGGTAAATTATTTTATTAATTTCATGATTTAATTCTATTTTGGATTAGCTTTAATTTTTAAATAATATTAGGAACGCATGATATTCATGCTCTCATTTTGGGAAGAGCCATTACTGGAATTCAAGCATTTACAGCCTAAATAAATAAGTTATATTTAATTTTTAGGATATTTATTTTTATTTAATTAAACTATTTAAATTAAATTAAACAATTTTATAGTTAGAATGAGTTGGATGTAGGATAAATTTTCTAGCAAAATCCTTCCAGATTAAGTAAAAAAAAAAAAATTTGTTCCGGTTTAATTAACTAAATTTAGAATCTATTATAGTAATAATAAAGGAATGCCAAGTATATAAAAAGAGTTTGCTCTGTAGTGTGTTTATTAAATTTTTTTTTTTTGCGCATAATGAACCTCAATAAGATCAACTCGTTAATAGATGTTCGATTAGATTCACCGCGTACTTATTACCTTTAATAAGCATGGCATTACTATGATATTTATTATCTAAATAAAATTGATGATAGTAGAATGAAATATTTTAACGAAATACAAAAAGACATCTCATCAAGTCATATTAACATAAGCATATTTTTTTTAAGGTGTAAATGATCTAGTGATGTATTTCTCTTAATTTTGGTCATAGTGTCTATTTATAATTACGATATTATACAAAAAAAAAAAAAAAAATATTGTAACTCACATTGACACATTTGCACCTTTTTTTTTTGATATATAAATAGAATTTTTCTTTATTTCTAATAATATATACAAATGATGAAGACAATAGTAAATTACCCCCGGAAAAAAAAATTGTAATTCACTTAATCTAAATTATGAAAACTAATTTTTTTTTTTTTTTTTTAAAAAAAAAAAAA
>QZLH01000059.1:165939-177432 GCA_003833135.1 Oehlia diaphana | reverse complement strand
TTTTTTTTTCTTTTTTTTTTTTTTTTTTTTTTTTATAATAGAATTTTTTTTTAAAAGGGTTTTCCCAAAAAAAAAAAAAAAATTTTTTTTTTTTTTTTTTTTTTTTTAAAAGAAAAGGATATTATAAAAAGTCTTTTTTTTATCGCTTTCACAAACTTTTTAAGTTATTCAATTTTTTTTTTTAAAAAAAAAAACTAGTTCAAAAAAAGAGACAATGCAAATTTTACACAAAGATAAAAAAAATTTTTTATTTTTCATAGAGAAAGTTTGAAAAAAAAAAAATAGTTCGATTATGTGATGATTTTATTTCAAACTATAAAAGTAGAAAAATAAACGCCGATTTACAATAGAGCTGCATAAAAAAAGTTTCAAAAGATTATGCGTAATTCTGTCGTATTTCTAATCCATAAACTAAAACACTACTAAAACGAGTCTAAAATTCCCTATCGCTGGTATCGCATGATTAGGATGATCAGATTCGAAAATTCCAGACCTAACTTTCGAATAATATTATTGTTACACATTACTGCGTAATCTTCGATTAATCGACCTGTATCGTTAGTATCTTTGAGATTCTATGAAAATATAAAAAAAAATGTATTTAAATTAAGCTTATTTCTATTATCATATTGTATAGTTTTTTTGATTCAAATTTCCGTTTCATTTTATCTCGTAGTTTCGCTTTTAATGATAAGATCCGGATAATATTTTTGCCTGCTGCTGCTCTGCAAATCTTGCGGAGACGCACAAGCTAACTATGAATTATATGAAACACATGAGTATGCATGTATAAAAGGAAATATTATGTGTCCCGTACGGCCGTACCTAATATATTGCTTTCAATCAAAGATCAATAGATAATAATATCTTTGATATCCATAACGACGTAATGACGTAACATTTCAATAAACATAGATAATAAATATATTACATTGAAAGTATTAAAAGTTTCAATACTTACTACTTAATAGAACGCTTTATTATGAAAGAAATTAAAAAAACTGTGAAGGTACATGTGAAATTGTGAAATGATTATCTGACATGTGGTAAAGATGGTGTTCATCAGTTCATGCAGGGAAAAAATAAAACCAGTTTTGGAATCATCTTTGATTCCTTTTGCATGTATAATGTATGGAACAATTATTACTCTTTTATTGGCTCGGTATACTTTATGATTCATATGATTTTCCTTGCAGTCTGTACTATGACGCAAAGTTAAGCGTTTTAATACAAAGTAAATCTTTATTTTGTTCTGCGGTTTCTTTTTGGATTTGCAAAAAAAAGTTTGTCTCTATTCTTTGTACTTTATTGGTACTAGGTTGGCTCTTTCAGACTTGTACATATACAGTATACTTTATCAAAGGGATTCTGATTACAAACTAGATTCAGATGAGGGATTTAACAGGTTTCAGTAAGTAAGCATGATCCGTCTCCGCAAAAGCATTACTCTTAATATAAAATATATTAATGTTTTTTCGATCATTACTTAATCTATTTAATCATAATTTTAGTCAAAGATTACGTACTTTTCATTTATGTTCGGTAATACTGTTATTCATGTCTGTACTTTAATCATCTTTATTTATGTCTGCAGTTTAATGTGATTTATTAAGCATCCTCTTCGTTCCCCACACTTTCATCTCACAGCTGGATTAATGCTAAGCCACGAAGTGAAGAGATTTTATACATCGCATTATATGCACTATAGTATAATACGGTAATCGGCAATCACATTTTTCCGATGCATACACATCACTCATCCATATTACACTCGCATACTATGAATATAGCACATCACACGTTTTATCACGTTGAAAGGAATAATTGGTGAAATACAAATCATTTAGTAGTTGTACCTATCTTATTTAAAAACAAATGATCCGTTGTTTTCCCCCCTCTTTGTATTTATTTCGGCATCATAACTAGCAATTTCCAATTTTACTTAAATCAGAGTTGTACCAATAACATAACACATCATATCTTCATAGTAACCATAACATTATACTAATTTTGTATATATTCCCCTTGAATGTCGGAGAGAATTTTATAAATTTTAACTCCTTTTTGCATTTCTTTCAAAATGGTTGGATAGATTAGTACACTTCAAAGCTATTGTAACTCACATAAAAGTGTCTTTCTACTTCCATGACCTAAAATACTCTTAAACTTGAAATATTTAAAGCAGAAATTTTGATCATGACCAGAAATACTTATTTGAATTTAACTATCACTAAAAGAATTCCTTCTCCTTCTCTTAGACTTGGATTGAATGTTTGATTCAGAGATTAGCTTTAAAAATTGAGGAGAATAAAATCCTTGCATAATTGACAAGCAATATATACATATATTTTTAAAACTGGTGGAGATATTGATTGTAGTGGATTTGAAATCCAATACTTTTTTTGAATTATCAGGAGGTCGCGTAAAATCGTACGTTGAGAGTATACCGGATTGACATTCATTTTCTAACATATAAGAAAAGATCTCTTTAATTACCAATCTTGCTTTTTCATTTGACTTGTAAATTTCAGGGAATGGCTGTTCATCAAATCCTTTAAATAAAATTTTGATTTGACTTCAATTGGTAAAATCATTAACTTTGAATAAAAATAACAAGTAAATTCTTGATCATCAGGCTTAGGAGTATTATTTCTTCATAATCTGCCCTAGATCATAATTTAATACTAAACAAATATTGTGATAAAAAGAAAAAGCATCTGATACTAAGTTGAGAAATTGTAGTTGTTCATATTTTCGTGTAGGGTCATCAAATTTAAATTGATTTAATTTCTCGTCCCAAAGAAAAAGCAATCTTTAACTACTTTTAATAACAGAATACTGGAAATACTTGTTGAAGAAGAAGAAGACATTTTTAAACTACCAGACATATATTGAATTGACTTGCTATAAATTGTTACATACAAACTCGTTACTCATAATCTATTACCAATCGGCACCTAATTATGATTTCGTAATATATATTGCGCATTATACCATTTACAGTATGAGAATACTATTTGAATACATATTTGAAAATTATGGTTAGTTCATTAACATTTTCGTACTAATATTTTTTGTATGACTTTTCCTGACCCCTATATCTGTATGATTGGCTTAGTATTTTGTCTTTTAAATAAAACATCAGTTCTCCCCTTTCGAGAGGTAGAAACGTAGGTTTGCAACCGCATTTTTACGTATTTTCTCTATGCAAGAATAACAATAATGAGAAGAGTATGGCTGCTTCACGATTCACCATGGAACGTAAATTGAACATGGAATAATAATTCTGGAGAATTAATTATTCAGTTAATAGTAACACGGTATCGCATTAATTACTCGATTTACAGTGAATAGATTTTTGATACACTAAATTTACTTTAATTTTTAAAATACTGCATTTTCGTTAGTGTAAACGGGGAGGACAGGAATTTATTTACGATCGAGTTGAAATCAAAAGAGAAGTATTATGATATTCTATAACTTTAGAATGTATTTGAAGTATTTTGAAGAATTTGAAGATCAAATATGTAAATACAATTCGTATGAGAGATATATATATTATATAGAGATCAGATGGCGAAAAAACTTTTTACTATATTAGCTAAAATTTATGATAAATAAAATTATATATACATAATTTTTTTTTTAATTAGTAATATTGTTTTAAGACAAATCTCTACGCAGGGTTTTCTGAAATCGAAAATTCTAATAAATAAAATTTTAGACTTAAGGAACACATGACTTTTGTATTATGACTTTTTTTAATGCACATTTATTATTATGTTTTTATGTTTATGAAAAAAAAATCCCTTATTTAACTTATTCTACCATTTTCCAACAATATATTTCGATTAAAATACAATGACCAAATTTAGGCCAAAATTCCAAAAATAGAATGACTAATATAATTCTATGACCTTATTACTGTATAAGAGCTACGCGTTAGTGAATCCCTATATATATTTCTAGTCCTTATATATATATAGTCAAGCTTATGATGTTCGCCGTGATGTAAAGTGTATGTAGTTTTCATGTGATTTTCATGTAATTTTCATGTAACAATGATACAAATTCTCACGATTTTTTTTTTTTCCCTTGTTCACAGTATTACTTACGGTATATTCCTCATAAAACAAAGATGACTGATATTTTAAATGGGTTTGACCATTTGATAGTAGACATTCATTCCAAAGATTTACACGAACAAATCTCTAAAAGGCTTAAAATCCAATATCTATCATATTACTCTCCCTCAGAATTCAAAGAAGCGAAAGGAATCTTTTTTGGACCTTATTTTAGAATCATTGTATCTTTACCCGTTCAAATCAAACAAAAAAGAAAGAATGTACATTTTATTGTAAATACTGGTTCTCCAAAAACATATATTTGTAAAGAAGTGTATGAATCCTTCGGATTGACCACATCAGATTCAACTGTTCATAGTATATTATTAAACAATATATTTACTATAATACATTTACCTCCTTCCGATTCGCATTTCAATGATATTAATATTCTTGGTACAGAATACTTGAAGATTGCACATGCAAATTTAACCATAGATTTTGAAAATGATCATATTTCATTATTTTTTGATCAACCTATCCCTATATCAATACAAACTATTCCTCAATTGAATATTGAAGGAATTGTTGGACTGGGTATAATTGCTTTTGCTTTGTTTTTGATTTTTAAAAAAAACCCTCGATTTATTTTTTCAATTGCAGTTGCATTTTTATCTTACGAAATTTTTTATTTTACACAAATGATTCAAGATAAATATTTTAAATATTTTTAGTAAATTTTCTATTTTTATGTTCCTCTATTTTTATTGTTCAGTTTACATTTTAATTGACGATTTTCAATTTCTAAATTAATTTATATCAAATTAACTTTTATAGTATATTTCCCATATGATATAAACGTATATATCAATAAATAAAACCTATTATCACCTGGTTACTAATTGGTATTTAGGATTTTTTCCGCCAGTTATAAACTGGCGGACCGGAAGTGACACTCGCATGTATAAAATATATGGTAGATGCATTAGTTGTCAATGCCCATAAGATGGCAAAGCAAATTACATTCATTAATTCATGCTGTTAATACAATTTCCTTTGTAGCCATATCAAAGAATAATCAACATTAAAATTATGCTATCAACAAGCAAATATATGTACTGTACTTGGTTGGCTCTATAGTCCCATCTCTTCAGCATGACTGCATGAGAAGCAAAAGAAATGATCTTATCATTAAGGGCAATAATTTAAAGTCTTTAACAAAAATAACTTCTAACTCTTTCTTCACCTATTTCTGATAGCCGGTAAATTACCGACTTTATGGTTGGGTTGTCCAATTTAAATCCAAGATCAAGAAGGCGGTAGAGCGAGATTGCCGATGGCTTTTCACGGTCCCACAAATAATACGAGTAACACGCAAATTGAATACATACAGATCAGGTCTTGTCTGACATTTCACCATACGATTGCAAAAAAGCTCATGAGCGCATCGTTAAATGAGTTCCTAGATTTATTATTCAGCAGTTTTAAAAGTTGTAATATATGATTATCACTTTAAAATAAAAAAACCAGCTAAACTATTTTACTGTGGGTTTGATGCTCCGTCTTCATCATTACTACTTGTATTATATTCATCATTAGATTATTAATAATAAAACATTCCCGACGAATTTAATTTGGCCGGTTTGTTAATAAAAGACATGGAAATGAACAATATAGTATACAGTACTATGTAACAAATTGTAATATCACGCTGTTATTAAGGAATTCAGAGTAAAGACTCTACCCGAACTTTTTGTAACCCTGCTAATTCTAATTACTGAGTTAGTGATGTTCGCAACTCCTGGTTGGTTTTAACCTTTTAGGAAAGGACAATTTATTAAAATGATGCAAAATACAGATAATTAACTTACCATTTTAAATTGGTTAACATTCGACCTCAACCTCCAATAGCATTACCAAATAAATAAAATATTTTTATTTCCATGATTTGTTGCTCCGTTTGCAGCCAGGTTCGCAATTATAGTGGCCTGAATTTGGTGTACGACTCCGTTAGGACAATTTGCAACGGCTGTGTCATTAAAACCCTTGATATTCCAATCGAATAGAAGAACAGGCATTTCTAAATATAAAAAATACGGGACACAAATATTTATAAACATCACACCCTGTTTGTAGTTTTGCATTATATATGATCACTATATATAGATGTGAGAACAGAATACCTATTTGACTGACAATTTGGTTTATACTATGACTTACAATTTTTTCTCATGTGATGTCATTATGTCACCCTCTTTGTGTGCCAGTTCGTAGCGAGGCAATTTTCATAAAGATGATTGATTTTACCGTCTTAGCCGATCATAGATTTAGCGAAGAAAATTTTTGTCAAATAAGTCGATGACGATATTTAAAACCGCCTATTTATTATTAGAAAAATTTTTATTTATGATTTGTGTTGTGCCACAATCCGTTGGCTGCCACAGTACTGGTACACGGTACACAAAATAAAATGCTGTGACAAATTAGCGTGATACTGTATATGCTGTTACCGAAGTGCTACTCGGAGAATTTTTATACTAATACACTTCCTGGTTGTAACTTCTTCTAATCCAATAATTCCCAGAAATGTGTAATAAATGTATTTCTGGCTAAGACATGATTTTTGTATGTATTTTTGCATAATTTCTCGTCACACCGCCCCTTGCAATGGCTCAAATATTCCAAATTATTGTTTAAATATTTCAGCAAACGCTCTCATCCCTATTGGAATTTGTGGGAATACAAGATATATTTTGTTCTACTTTATGCGATAATTTAGATTTCAGATACAATTAAACAATTTTTAAATAATAAATAGATATCATAATTACCGTATTTTTCCAAAATTAGTCACCCCTTTTTACAAGGATTTTGGTTAAAATACTTGAGGAGGTGCTTAATTTTGGAAGTTTTTTTTACTATGTAGTATTTTTTATAAAAATCTTTTTATCAAAGTTCGAAAAGTTGGTAGGGGTGCTTAATTTCGGGGGTGACTAATTTTGGAAAAATACGGTAGATAATTTTAAGTAGATAGATGATAATGCACTATTTCACTTTTAAAATTTTTTTCTTAATTTCGATCACTGCTAAAATATATATTATTATTTACTAATTTTTTTTTCGCTCGTACAACTTTTTTAAAAGCAACCATATTTCTATTGAAAAAAGTTTTGAAAAAACTTATACTGTTTGTTATACAAGAACTTTAGATCCGCTGTAAGGCTGTAAGGGTACATGGAGGCGTAATTAACGTAATTAACATATATCACGGCCATAGTACCCCCATGTATAGTACCCCTCAAAAAAAGAAGTCACATCTCCATTGATTTTATTATTTAGATAATCCAACAAATATCTTAGGTGTGACATACCCTAATTATTTTACGTAATAGGACGAGGGTACAGGACCAAACCTCCGAAATTTGCGAGATACCCGCCGGGGTACTGTGACCGTATTTATTACTGGTATTTCGGCAATTCGGCATTACTGTCTAAAATGATCTTAACAGTTGTTCCGGACATAATTATTACCAAATTAGTGAATTTATGTCAAGTTCCGGACGAGACTTACGTTAATAAGGTATGAATGAAATATATTGTGGTTGTGCAAAGAAAACGATTCCAGGATTTGCAAACGAATGATATTTTCTTGTACAGATTTCTGAGTGTCATACTAGAATCATGGAATGCAAACAACATAAATTTTCGACGTAAGTAATTTATGCGTTTTAACTGAATTTAACGATTTATAGTAGATTCACATGCAATATTTATAGATTGGAACGTTCTAAATTATTTTTAACGTATCATAAAAAAATTCGTGTCACATGAGATCTCCCTAGTAATTAAATCGCGAGATGAGTTACAGATCAGCCAATCGGATTCAAATTAATTATTAAGCCATAAATTAATTACATGCATAAAAATGTGATCGCTCTTTTTTGAAGCGACATGATGCTTGAATGTAATGAATTTATTGTTTCGTGGTCTAATTACAAGTTAAAAAAAATATAAAGTAATGCATGATCATACATATTTTCTAACCTAACTGCTATTAACTTCAGTTGTTAATTTTTTAAAGGCCGGTAAAACTTCTAATAGAGATTATCACCAATTCAAACCATTTTTAAACGTTAATTTATGCCCAATTTTGAGATTGACCCATAAAATTTCTCAAAATTTATTATTAAGAAAGGTGAAAAATTATTTGCATTACGAGCAATTACGATGATCCCTGATACTAAAAAATTCAAAACGCGATTTATTTACTTATTTTAGTTACAATATTTAAAGATTTTTTAATTGCTCGCATTAATTAATTATTAATTAATTGTTTCGCAATTCATAATTCATATTATTAAAAAAAAAAAAAAAAAAATTAAATCAACCTCCTTTTTTCTTGAGGTCTATCAATAATTTAACTTTTCATGTTACAAAACTCCTTTTATTAATATTGATTAATATCAAAAATCTATAAAAAGGAATGAATCTTATAGTTAAGAAACTTCAGATAATTTCATTCATAAAAAAAAAAAAAAAATAATTCTTTAACTTTTAATTAAATAATCATGACTCGAAATTTTATTTTTGTAATAATTTTATTGGTTACATTTACCATTATCAATGCCATTCCATTTCATAAAAGAACGGCTTTCTTTGGACCATGTCCTAACGTAGAAGATACATTCTCTGTAAAAATGGACCCTGATCCACTTATTTCTCCACATCTCACAACTTTTACTATTACTGGAAAAGAGGTGACTGGTCTAATTATCGGCCCACTTGCCTCACTTGTTGTTACAATAGGTGCTACAGGTTCAGTACAAACTCCCAGTGTATTTCCTGTTTGTAATGCAACTGATTGTCCAATTTTTTCTGGAACCGAGTATACTACATCAGGCACATTTCTACTAAACGCCACTTTACCTAAATCATATCAAATTGTATTGACTATTGGAAATTTAAATAGTAGTTCACCACAAATGACATTTTTACATGATCAAATCCTCGCTTGCGCATTGGCTACTATTGAAACTTAAATTTAATTTAGTTTTATTTTATAAATTATTTTTAAAAAGTTAATATTTTTTTTCTGAGATCGCCCTTCAATGTAATATGATTTGGTGGAAGTCAATGAACGTAACTTATCCATCCAATCCTGCTTTGTTTATTATGTAGTGGATGCATCACTCGAACATTGTTCTTCTGTCTTTGAGTATTAAAAAGGATAGATGGGCCTAATCCTTTTGGAATATATAGCATAACTATATAGTTTATTATCAAGCGTAAATATCAAATTTATTTGTAATATAATTTATTTATAATAAAAAGTGAATATATGAGGGACCAAATTGATTCATTTTGCAAATAATATTGAGATTTCGGACATGATGGAATCACATCCACTTGTCCAATGGGATCAGCTGTTTTTATTTCCATATTCTTCGAAATTTTTAGGTACAAATCTGTAATATATACTACACTTGTAATGCAAATTCAGTACTAGAGGATATCACAATTATCACATGATTCAAACACGAAACCGAAAATTTTAAATTTTAAATTGAAACAATGTAAACAAATCTAATCTACCGAATCTAATCTACCGAATCCTACCGATTTTGGAGTTATCAAATATTATTGTTTATTTAAAAACTTTTACACCAAATACTAAAAGAAAAACGTCAAACATTAAATCAATTAATCACGCCATATAAATTAATCACGCCATATAACGGATTGTTACTAAAGACATTTCTAATTTTTTGAGGTTGGAGAACCAGCAAAACATTAAATTACCAACATTAAATTACCAACTTTAAATTACCAACATTAAATTATCAACATTAAATTACCAATGCATTCTAAAAAGCAAAAGCATTGCTATACCCTATTACTATAGCCCTATTACTATAATAGAATAATCCAAATTAATTAAATTTAATTGAAGCAAAACAAATTAATCAAACTAATAAAGAATCAAATAAATTAATCGGTTTCAAAGGAATAAATATTTATTATTAACATCAAATAATAATTTCACATGGTGACTAGAATTGGAATTTAATTATTTGATTATTCCACACGAAATGTGGTATATATGAATTTATGATATTTATTGTATAACACATACAGTACAAATATAAAAAATGACATTCCAAATTTTATTAAATAAACATTTGTAAAAAAAAAAAAAAATATTTTTTTTTTAAAAAAATATTTTAATAATAATTTTAATATTTTATATTTATTATTTTCATTATTTATTAATCATTATTTATTATTTCGTTATATGTTATTTCATTATCTGTTATTCTGTTATTACATTATCTGTTATTTATTTTATCAATTTGATTGGAATACGCGGATTACCCGATTGAATGAGACGCGGATAATCCGTGATGGATGACATACTTTTTATGTAGATCATAATTTATCTGTCATATTTTTTTTTTTCGTAATACAGTATATATTTGTAATACAATTTTTTTTTTAACAAAAACCTTAATATACATTGATACATTGATTTGAATGACGATAAAAAATACATTCATTACATTATATGATTAATAACCATTAAATGTTTAAATAATATTTACTCCTTTAATAAACATTATATTTCTAATTATAGTAATTTTAATGATATTTAGAATTAGTATACCTGATATAGAATAATAATATCCCTCAATTCGAATGGATATTTTTTTTTTTTTTAAAAAAAAAAAGGGATGATTCGGACAAAAAAAATTTCCGAATATAAACCTTCTTTTGATTTTTTAGAAAATAAAATAATATAGAATAAAAAATAATAAAAATAATAAATATGAAATTATGAACAAAAAAATAAAAATTTTAATTATTCTAACTTAGATTAATCCGTGAATCACTTATATAAATATATATATATACTGTATATATGATTATATAATTATATTATTGTATAATTATATCATTCATTATTTAATTATATCATTCCAAATTATTAATAATTAAATTAATAATTTTAAACCGGTTATTTTTTCTCCACAAATGTATAAATTTCTTTATTTATAATAAGTATTTTTGGGGGATATTTTTTTTTTTGGATTATTCTTTTTTTTCCATTTTCTCCATTTTCTTCACCGTAAAATCACCACATTCACCACCGCAGTTATATACGCCAAAAAAAGATCGATCAAATATTTATCGTATGATACTGAAAACAAAAATCAAATGATTAATTTGAAACGCGAAAAAAAGAAAAAAAAAGAAAATTTTAAGTAATTCAAATGTTTAATTTTGAATTACCTATAAGTATAATCGATTCCTAACATGAATCGATCATCATAAACAAATACGTGAGAAACAAACAAACAATTTACTTACGAATGCAATAAAAGTACAATAATAAAATAAAAAATTTTTTTTTTTTTTTTTTTTTTTTTTTTTT
>QZLH01000059.1:75256-162422 GCA_003833135.1 Oehlia diaphana | reverse complement strand
TTTTTTAATATATATAAATTTTTTTTTTTTTTTTTTTTTTTATATATATAAAAGATAAGCTTTTCAGGAATTAAAATGATAATGAATGATAACTGATGATAACCGGAATGGTATATTTTTGATAATCAAAAAAAAAAAAAAAAAATGTACGCCAAATTAAAATCCAATCAATTTAAGTTTTAAATGTAATGCTATCAAGAGAAAACGTAAAACCAACATTTGGGGAAACATGGAAAAAAAAAAAAAAAATTTCAACTGAGAAAAAAAAAAATTTTTTTTTAAATAAGCTATTATTAGTATCATTTTAGTATGACAATTTTATTTTGTCTATCCGATTTTCCATGAAAATTCCATGGAAGATCGATTAATTTAGTAGAATCCGTGATTTGAATAACAGAGAATTATTTAAAAAGGTCTAGTATGACTTACACTGTACCTTATCAATTATACAATTATATAACTCGGCAGGTTTGTTTTTTTCTTAGCTAAAAGATTTAGTTTGATTGTGATACATAACAATAATAAAAAAGAATGAATGATATCTATATTATTATTATTATTTTGAAGCGTTACACAAAAATAGTAACGTCATTACGACCATGAATTTTTTTTTTCTTTTTGAAATTTTTTTTTTTAAAAAAAAAATGATAAATTTTCTATTTTAAAAATGATCCAATTTTTTTTTTACCTGTTTAAAAAAAAAAAAAAAATATTCCAAGTTCCTAAAATAAAATGATGGTTCAATGCATTTTCATGCATGGGAAAAAAATTTCATTTTTAACCAATTTTTTTTAATGTAAACATAATAATATTATTTAAAGTTTTTTCGTGAGACTTTTTTTTTTTTATTATTTTTAATTCACATGTTTATTTTAATTTAAAGTTTTTACGTGTGTTGCAAACATTCAACACGTGATTTTATATACTTTTTATATACGAATACTTTTTTACTTTTACTTTTACTTTCAATTTAACCCATTTTAGAAAGTTTTCAAGATAAAAAAAAAAAAAATTAGTTTCAATGTTAAATAACGATAAAAGGAGATACGATAAAACGACAAATATAGCACGAGATACAAAGCCAGATACAAAGCCACATTACCTTTAATATTTTAAAATTTAAGATATTGCTGTCTTATTGTGCTAATTGTATTAATTGTGCTAATTGTGCTCTGGGCAAAGGCATCAAAGAATATTTAAAGTTAATAAAGTTAATATAAAAACGATCGAATGTATTAGTACTATAGCGTCAGTAAACGGTAACCTAGTAGTGAAAGAATGGATCTTAAAAATCCTATTTTTTAATGACTTACTTAGATTTACGCCATTATTATAATGATTTTTTTTCCAATTGTATATACATTGTGTATATATATATATAGTGTATATATATATATATAGTGTATAAATATATATATAGAGCCCGTTTACAACTTTTAAAGTTTCTTGGCGATAAAAATTTAGTTTAATAAATTAGTTCAATTGATGACGAAAAATAATAAACGACATGGGTAATGATGATAATGACATGGGTAATATTTTTTTTTAAATGAAATGCCAAAAATTATTTTAAGGTTAGATATCTTTGTTAAGTTACCATATATGTTTAGAATTGCATATGATGATTTCCTTCAAACGGTTTATTACATTGTTTTTTTTTCGTGATAAAAAATGTTTTCCCTCAAAAAGTTAACTGTTACATAATAGATGACGATATGGCGGATCTGAAAAAACTTACATCCCTTGTAATCTTGTATTTCCCTGTGTACCACTTTGTATTCCCTGTAATCCTTTGTCATCCCCAATCAATTATGTAGGGTTCTGCATAATTGCATTTTTTACATTGAATTAACGGGCACCACCGGCCTTATCATACCTTGATTGGTCGAATTGATTGATTTAGGTTATTGTGTCATTCATTGTGTAATTTACTATTTTTTTTTTTTTTTTTTTTTCGCGCGGTTTTGAAAAAAAAATTTTTTTTTTTTTTTTTCTCAGTTTCATAATTTTAATGCATTTACCGAGAAATAGAACAAAGTATAATGAAAAACCCAAATGTTCGCGATACACCGAATTTGATTTTTCAAATATAGAAACTTGTAATAATATAAATAATAATATCCGATTTAAAATTTCCATATTTTGATTATAAAGAGAAAAGAAGGTTAAAAACTTTAAAAAAAATATGTAATTAGAAAATCAATTCAATTAATATTTTTTTTGAAACTTGATTTTAAAAAATTAAAGTTTAAAAAAATTTTTTTTTAAAATGTTTTTGAAACTTTCCGTTTTGCTTTGTTTTCTTTGAAACTTTCCGTTGCATCATTCCCGTTGCATTAATGGCGTAATTATTCCCGTTATTCCCGTAAATTTTTTTTTTTTTTTTTTTTTTAAGAATGAATTGAATGAATTCTTTTTTTTCGAAAGTTTTTAAAAAAAAAAAATGAAATGAACCATTTTTGTTCAATTTTTTTTACTTTTCTTTGTTTCTTTTTTTGAATATTTATTTTTTTTTTTTTTACGTAATTTTTTTTACGTAATTATAATATTTTTAAAATACTTTTTATATTATGAAACGCGAAAGCTTTCATTTTTACGTGACAGTATATAAAGTGAACTTTTTGTAGGTATAATAAAAGCCATTAACTTTGTTAGGTATATATTTAATAATTAATAAATCAATTTGAATTTTTCTTTAAAAAAATTTAAGGGGATCCGAGGCGCATTTGTTTTTGAAACACAAAAAAAGAAAAAAAATTAAAATACCCTAAATAACTAACATTTCTAATTTGAGCAAGGTTTAAGGAAGCACAAATTCATAACAGGTTTCTCACGCATGAACATTTGTTTCATCTCTCCCCTTTTTTAAAGTTTTACCAAAAAGTAACTTTTAATAATAAAGATTGTTTAAACATCTAATCATGATAACGTTATTTTTTTTATTTTTTTATCGTATGATTGTTATTAATTATTATTCTATATTATATTCTATTAAAGATTTTCTTCTTTCTTCTATGTGAACAAATATGTTTCTCTTTTAGATCTCATTAATAAAATGAATAAATTTTTTTTTTTTTTTTTTTTTTTTTTTTGCGCCATAAAAATCTTTTAGTAATTCGTAATTTGGCGTGATATTTTATTTTTTAACATGTGAAAAATATTTTAGGCGTTTTCGGAAAATTCCAATTGAAAGTGGTCCGGAATATCATAATTTGACCTTCTTTTTTTCGTTAAGTTTGTATGAAATTGGCGCGCGTTTTATTTATTGGCTAATTAGTATAACGCGAATATTTCGGTTTTTGCCGAAATAAAATGATGTGCTATATGTTTTTTTTTAATGACGCGTTATTAACTTTTGCGCGTTATGAGGGCGCATGGTCCGCATGGTCTCTGCGTTTTAAGATCTTTAAATCATTAGGTCTTTGCGCATTATAGTGCATTATAGTGCATTATAGTGCATTATAAGGTTTTTGTGTCTTATTAGGTATTATAGGTATTAATGTCTCAAAGTCTTTTAATGACTCTGTGTATCATCTCAGATCTCTCTCTTTCTTTCCTTCAAAATATTGGATCGTCGTCTAGATTGTAACAGGGAATAAAATGAAGATGTGAGAAAATAACATACGGATCATCGCTTGCTAATTCTTTTTGAGAAAACACTCAGCTGCTTTTGATTTACATACAGCAATTACAACATGATAATGTTATGTATAATCGAAAAAATTACTCTGTAAATCGTAAGATTCAATTTTGATCAAAGATTTGAAGAGTTCATATATCGGATATATATTGATATATACTGTATATAAAAAAAAAAATTTCTGCATTTTTGAATAAAAAATCTAAAAAATATATATGTATATATATATATATATATATATATATTAAAATTATAAAATTTATTATAAACTAATTTATTATATTATAATAGTATTAATAAAAATAACTTTTTAATGATGTGGGAAAAGAATTTGTTATTAGAAAAAAAGAATTTGTTTAAAATAATTTGTTATTAGGAAAAGAATTTGTTAAAAAGAATTTGTTATTAGAAAAAGGAGTTTGATAAAAAGAATTTGTTATTAGAAAAGGATTTATTAAAAAAAATTTGTTATTAGAAAAGGATTTATTAAAAAGAATTTGTCATTAGAAAAAAAAATTTATTAAAAAGAATTTGTTATTAGAAAAAAAAATTTATTAAAAAGAATTTGTTATTAGAAAAAAAAATTTATTAAAAAGAATTTGTTATTAAAAAAAAAATTTTGTTAAAAAGAATTTGTCATTAGAAAAAAGGATTTGTTTAAAAAGAATCTGTTATTAGAAAAAAGAATTTGTTATTAAAAATTTTTAAAACGAAACTTTCATTACGAAACTTTCATGAAACTTTCATTACGGAACTTTCATTACGAAATTTTCATTATATATTTAAGAAAAGAAAAAAAAAAAAAAAAAAATATTTTTTTTAAAAAAAAATCGGTTTGACGTTGATTTATATTAAGTTTCTGAATACTATTTATATTATTTGTAATTTGCTTTCTATTACGAATGAAAAAAAGTGTATATACCACGCTTGTAATATCCCGAAATTTCGTTAACGGTATTGACCGATCAGTTTATTATTTTAGATGGCATAATCTTCTAATGATGAGATTGATGACATCGTATCTCTATCTATAAAAAATAAATAAAAAAAATCAATATTATTATTTAAAGCCTCTTTCTTTTAAACATATGTAAACATATGTAAACATATATAAACATCAAACATCAGCATATATAAACATCAGTAACATCAGTATGTATAAACATCAGTAACATCAGTATATATAAACATCAGTAACATCAGTATATATAAACATCAGTATATACAAACCATTTGAACAATAAATGCTATGTGTTCGACTTTTCAAAATACTTTGAACTTGAATCGGATATTTATTATCCTCTTTCTCTTTAATATAATTTTTTAAAAAATTATATTTTTCTTCATTTTCATTTGTTATAACTTCAGTAAAAAATGTTAAAAGTTCTTGAGCATTTGGTCTTTCTTTAGGATTCTCATTCCAACAACGTTTCATTAATAAATTATATTCTATTGGAATATTTAATATCTTTCCTGGACGTTCACCTTCTATGATGGCCAAATGCAATTGTACTTCATCATCATAATCTTTAAATGGAGGTGATGAACTGGCAATCATCCACATCAACATTCCAAAAGCATAAATATCCGAAGCAGTAGTGTAATTACCTTCTTTAAGTACTTCAGGTGCCATAAATGGTGTATTACCATATATTTGATTATTGGATGATGATGGAGGTCCTGAGAGTCCAAAATCTGATAACCAATATTGATTCTCTCGAATTAAAACATTTCCTGGATGAAGATCACGATGTAATAATCCTTTGGAATGAAGTTGTGTTAAACCGTTGGCAATAAACCAGAACGCTTGATAAACATCCTTCCACGTCAATCTTTCAGAACAGAATTCCCAAAGATTGCAAACCATTGGACGAAGAACTAACATCAAATTCTTTAATTTTGTACTTTCATCTCTTGTTACTCCGTATAAAGTGACCGCATGATTACCCCAAAATGATGCTCTGATATGAATTTGAAGCTAAAAAAATAAATTCTTAATGTTAGATACAATTTTACTTTAAATCTTAAATCTCGCTTTAAAATATTCATATACCTCATTAAAGGATTTTTCATCATACATATATGAATCAGGAAGACGTTTAAGAATAACAGGTATAGGACCCGTTCTAAGAAATGAATCAGTTTCAGAAGAAAAAGTAATAATCTTTCCTTTTTTCCATTTTGCATTAAAAATTGTAGCAAAACCACCTCTTGTTTTTTCTTTAATATCATCTAAATCTTTATAAGGAATCCATTCAGGAAAATGACCAGGTAAAGGATAATCAATTTGAGAATTTTGAATAGTTTTATCAAGTACCATAATACCTGATGTCCATTTATTAAAATTTTCAATTAAAATTTTTCTAACACAATGTTCACAATTTAAATTAGTACGACCTTTTAAATTACATTTATTACAATTATATTTAAAATCATTATTTTCTTTTAAATTATAAGTATCAAGACCACGTATTATATCTTTTTTAGCTTCTGATTTTTCTTGTGAATTTAATAAATTATCATTATCAAGAATTTCAAAAACTTTTTTTGCTACTTGTTCATTTATTATTATTGTTCCTCCTGCTTTAAAACAACTTTCAACAATTTTACAATTTATTAACCCGTAATTCATATTGTGTATTGTGTATTGTATATTGTATATTGTATGTATATTGTATATTTATGAGATTGAAAAAAATACTGTAAAAATGTAAAAATCTTTTTGGTTATATGAAAAAAGATTTCAAAAATAATAATAATAAAAAAAAAAAAGTTCTCGTTAAAAAAATTTGCTGAAATTTTTAAATTTTATAAATTTTAATATTTTATATGATATAAAAAAAAAAAAAAAAATTACTTTTGGATCACGAACTGTCGAACCGTGCATGCACCATCACCAACTTACACTTTCGATGTCGATCGATCTTTTTTATTTCGAATTCTTAAAAAAAACAACACTTTAAAATTGGTTATCCATCCGAATACAGACTAGTTTGTGCAATGTCTCCTAACTTTATCTAAAAATAATTTGTTTATACTAAACTATTTTTTGATTAATTGATACTTATTTGTTTGGATTTTGAATTAATAATTAATTTGGTTTTTTTTTTTTAGGTTATTTTTATTGGCACAAAAAAAAATCTCTTCTTCTGTTCTTTACTACTCTTCATGATAACGTATGTGTTTTTAGGATTTTTTTTTTTGTTTTTTTTTCGCTTTTCCTTTGCTAATTTAATTCATTACTTCTTTTAGTCTTTATTTCTTTACGGCTTTCTATAGACACATGGTTATTGAAACTGTACTCCGCTAACAACTCTCTAACTTTTTTATAGAAATTTTCAAGTTTCTAAGTTCCACAAAAAGATCTTGAAATAATTAATGTTACAATTTACTAAGCATATAAATTTCTAATTTCTAATTTCAATTTTCCATTTTGTATGACGCGGTTTTATTTTTTTTTAGAAGATAATAACTAAATAATAAATTTAATAAATTCGATTAATAATATCGTACATTACGTAAGCTAATTAAATATACAGCCATAACAGTAGTGGTTAGACTGCCGTATGACGAGGGACATGGTACCCCGGGTATCTTGCAAATTGCAAATTGATCATTATTATATCTATATCACTCTATAAATCGAATCTGTTTTAAAAAGTTTGTATAATTATGCATAAATATATAAGTTAAATTAGATTTTTTTAAATAAAAAAATCAATAAAAAATAAAAAATGAACTATCTTTTTTCAGGCTAAAGATATGAATGGGTACTTTGATCTGGAGGTCCGCAAACGGCACAACATACGGGTACTATTATGACAAATTTGGTGAGACAAAAAATGCCTTTGTTATGTAAATATGCAAATTCAACTCAGCCCATGATTTCTGCAATGATGGCCTTTGATGACCCTTTATTTGATGAATATTTCATTGTTCCTTGGATCGGGTCAGGTTCATTTCACCGGTAATCATTTCACCCGACAATTATTTACGTTTCACCGTCAATTATTCATTTCACTGACAAGATTATTTTACCGACAGTCATTACGGTTGTGAGTTGCGGGTTGCGATTAGTAAGGCCTAGTTGCGGCCACATCTCTACCCCTTATCCTAACCTTTATCCTAATCCTAACCCTAATTTCTTTACCCCAAATCTTGTGATCGTCGGCGAAACATTTGTCTGCGAAATGACCCTGTCGGTGAAACGCTTGTCGGAGATATAATTGTCGGAAACTCTTTGAATCACCGTTACAATATATTGTGAAAAAAAATTGGTAAATGACTACAATATCATAGGTTCAGAAAAAGCGAGACATTTCGTACGAGATACCCCCGGTACAATTTCAGTACTATAAAGATTTATATATTTAATATATTAAAAATTTTGAATTTGATTTATAATAATCATTAAAATATGTAAGGGGGTATTTTAAGTGGAGTTACTTTTAGGAGCTACTCTATATCTTGTACAAGTGAGGTACAATAATATGGATTACAATAGGTGGATTGGATTAATTGTCGAAAGTAATATTTAAGTAAATAATTTGGTGGATAACTGATTTATCGTATGAATACCCGACAGTCTGGAGAAAGAAGTATTTTCTTGGATGGTTTTCATCGTTTTCAACAATAAGTTTTAGTAGTCATGTAATTACTGAAATTATAATCTTTGGAATAGTTTAATATTGATTTAGATAGCCCTATAAAAATTTTTATCCGTTATTTCTGTAAAAACTCCGTAAAAATGAGCCTTTCACGGATTCATTCACGGAAAATGAAAATAATTCGATAAATTCCGCGATATAAGATTATTAATTCCGAAAATATGAGCCTTTTACGGAAAAAAAGATGGAATATAAAAAACGGATTGACTTTTTTTACAGGGTAGGTAATTTTTTCATATTATTATTATATTTGTATTTAGGTAATAATAATGTGCTTGAGGCCATTTGCCATTTGACAGCCCAGATTGTTGCCCGCGTAAGTGGCACAATCTGGATGAAATAGATAAATACTATACAACAAGTGTATAGCCATAGTCTATTTGTCTATTTAATGATTTTAATGGTATTGTATGAAGAAATTAATTACAGTATATTAATAGGAACATATGGAGGTTAAATTATTTTGATCGCGTAACCTTATAATTGTGTAACCTTGACCTGATTAACTATAAAATACAGTTAATACAGTTTTAAAAAATGATCAATCGATTTCTGCCCCTAGAATGGAATTTTCAGAACATAGTAAAGACTTAGAGAAAAATTAAGCGGACATCACGATATCACGTAGATGGATCAAAGTTCCACCTAGTATTGATACGTATGGTAGTCTGCCTTTACAGATAGACTGGAAATTATCAGTGAAAAAAATTGATACTTTCTTCAAACGCCTTGAAACACTTGAGTATTGATTTAACAGGAAATTTATTTATAGTTAAAGTGGAAAAAACATGCATCAGTTGCTGGGCTGCTCAAAGTTATTTTAACATCCCTAATGATGATGCTATCATTATTCATTAATCCTCCGATAAACATTATGGTAAATTCTGGTAGGAAAAAATCCTTTGGATTGCTTAGGTTTGTTATCAGTTTTAATAATCTTCTCGTGTCCTATATTAGCTCACTATAAACCATGGAAGAGAAAACAATCTTCACCAGATATTGCTATATATATATCGTCCAACATTGTTTTATCACCCGATGTTGATATATCCAGTATGTGGAAATCCTCATGCACGAATTATATGCGGAGTTGCTGCGTCCAAAAACTTTGATGATTGGAATAGAAAGTGAGAGCTTTGGATGCGACAACAATATGTGAGGAGTATTTAAACAAAGTAAAAGCTACACAAAATATCCACAATTCAATTGATTGGGTCTTCAATATATAACACAGAAGTTATATATAATGTTATCTACAACCTCCCTCATGAAATGTTGATATTAGGTTTGCTGTTGGACTCTAGGGAAAATCAAAGCTGACAACATAAATCATTATTTGTCATCAATCATTGATGAATTATTCAGATTTTGGAAAGAGGACTCTTATTTATAAACGGTTTCGTTGAGGAAATCTGCATTAGCTCCAACTTAGATATTCGCCATTTGGTCTTATCTTCAGATCTATTACACAAGCCATCTTGATGACAAGTTACCCACACGCAAAAAGATATATATGATTGTATGTGACATGGCTATTTATTATTCAACATTTTCGAAATGTTCTAATTTTTTTTATTTCTAATATTAAGCCAGACTCTTCGAAGATCGTTCTGTACGTGAACACACAGCCATTTGGGAAAGGATTGCGAATCAAACCCTATGAAGAGATGAATGGACAACAGTGTGGAATTCATTCATTAAACGGGGATATGAAAATTTAAGTCGAATATTTGACGGTCAAGAACGACAGCACCATTGTCCATACACAGCATAAATAGTTTATTTCGTACAAGGGATACTGAGCAACAGTGTAGCCAAAAAAGGAGGAACCTCGTAAGGGACTACCATGTAAGTAAATAAATAAAAATACATTCATATAAATTGAATTTATTTGTCTAATACTCCAACTGATTTTGATATTTAGAATTTTGTCCTTTACCGTAATGGAGTCCCTGGGCGGCGGCTGTGGACGCGTACCGGTCAAAGATACTATAGAGAATTTAGAACGAGATTTTGGAAAGGCCGTGTACAGTAAAGGAGCTCCCTCTACAGCCGGATACGCCTACAATTTGAATTAAATTCAACGGGCCAAACATCAGAATGAAGAGCATAAAGTTTATGGTCTCCCTCTTTCCATCAAATAATCATTATAATTGCTTTGGACTTATTTTATGTTGTTATTATATTGGATATTTACCAAGGATCTATACATACATAAAACAACGAGAGATACATCCAGATGAAACGAACCAAATTGACATTTTTATCAATGTCCACAAAATGGATGGTCTTATAATTATAAAAACAGAGATGGTTATGGAAATTATAATTGTATTAGATAGAGCGTTTACATTTTTCTAGTTCTCCAACTTTATTTAAAAATTTGTTTGCGTTAATTTATAATTAATGATAGAACTAGAACTTTACATGACAAAAGATTCTTTTTTGTAATAATTTTATACTTTCCCCTTTTCTAATGTTACAAGCATATACTATAATTTTCATTTCCATTTTTATTACGCGATTTTACTTCAAATAGGATAACGAAATTATTATATTTAGTAAGGTTAATCAATAACTAATAACTTATTGTACAAATAAATACAAATAAATACAGTATATTAGTAAGTTAATTAATAACCTATTGTACAATTAATTATTAAAAATATACTCTACTATTATGGCAAATTGATGAAACAAAAATGCTCTTATATGTAAAATTATTAATGCCCATTATGCCCATGATATGTTGGATGTTGTCCTTATGTTTCATTGTTCTTGGAATCATCGCCGCCACTTTTACTCGAACCTTCATTTTCTCCAATGATTTTTCCTTCTGATTCATCTCTTATTTGTTTTTGCCACATTTCATAGTATATACCTATAAAATACATTAATATGTAAATATAATTTAATTTTTAAATTTTACCATCAAATCCTTTAATTGTTTAATTACCATCTCCTCCGTTTTCTTCGGCTTTTCGAATAAGTTCATCGTGAGTTCCCTAAGAATAATTTCATTGATTGATAATTAGTAATTTAACGAAAAAATATTTTCAAAGTGAATTTTTTTTTACCTGTTCAGCAACTTTTCCATCCTTAATGCTAATGAAATCGTTAAATATTATAATTTAGTTAATAATTATAATTAATTAAAATTCAAAAAAAGTACAAAGTCCAATTTAATACTATGAAAATAAATGACTAACCAGAGAATCAAATCAGCATTAACAATTGTACTCAATCTATGTGCAATTACTAATGTTGTACGATCTTTCGTCATATGTGAAAGAGCATATTGAATTTGTCTTTCTGTGGTAGTATCAAGAGCGGACGTGGCTTCATCGAGAAGAATTATCTGTATAAATATTTAATAGTTATAAGTAAGTATCCCTATCAGAAAAAAATATTATTACTAATAAAATATGTTTTGATACATACCGGTGGATCCTAATTAAAAAGCAAGATTTGATTTTGATTTTGAAGAATGTTATTTTTATGATGTTATCAATCAATTTAAATAAAATTTCACATGAAAATATGATTATCTAAATCACCTTTAATATTGTCCTAGCAATAGCAACTCTCTGTTTTTCACCACCACTTAAACGTAGTCCACGTTCTCCCACACGTGTTTCATATCCTTTCGTAATAAGATAAAATAAATTAATGCAATTTAAAAAAATATTGTTAATATTTCATTGTACATACCATCAGGGAAATTTAAAATACGATCATGAATTTGAGAAGCTTTTGCAGATTTATGAACTTCCTCATCGCTTGCATTGATGTTTCCATAATGAATATTATAGAAAATCGTGTCATTAAATAAAACAGTATCTTGTGGTACAACTCCAATATTTCTTCGCAAACTTTCTTGTTTAACAGAACGAATATCTTGTCCGTCTATTAATATTCTTCCCGAATTAACGTCATAAAATCGGAAAAGAAGTCGAAGGATAGTTGATTTTCTACATAGAATATACTCTTATGTTAATTTGTTTTCATGCAATTTAATCATTACATTCATATTTAATATTTACCCGCCACCACTAGGACCTACTAAAGCAACTGTTTTTCCCTTTGGAATTTCAAACGAAATACCATCAAGAGCCGTTTGTCTTTGATCATATGCAAATCCAACATTCTCTGTTTTTTTTAAAAAAAAAAGGTAATTATTTTAACTCTATATATACATATATTCTGAAATGATAAAATTACCAAAAACGACCGATCCTTCAGTAACTTTCAATTCTGTTGCGTCAGGCGCGTCTTGAACACTTTGTTGTTCTTTAAATAATGCAAGCATTTTTTCCATATCAATGAAATTTTGTTGAATTATACGGTAATATGTTCCAAACCAATTAAGCTACAAATCAAAAGAATAAAATATTAATGAAATTTAATCTCAATCAAAGGGTTAAGAATTAAGTAGACTTTTTAACCTACCGGACCGTATAATTGATTGATATAAGTGACAAAGAGAATAAAATCACCAACTCTAAAATCTCCACTAGCCACTTTCCAAGCACATAACAAACAACCTGCTAATAATCCTATCGTAATAACTAAATTTTGACTAAGATTAAGCATGTTAAGTGTCGCTGATACTTTGTAATCAGCGACTTGAAATTTGACAATAGCCTCATCATATCTTCTAATTTCAAATTGCTCAGCATTATAATATTTGACAGTCTCAAAATTCAAAAGTGAATCCACTAAAATTCAAAAACATAAAAAACATAATATATTAATATTAATTTATAATTTTAATTTTCCAAGAATTTTAAATTATAACAAACCAGCTTTGGATCGCGCATCATTATCTAATTCAATCATTTCACGTCTGAAACTGGTTCTCCATTCAGTAATCAAAACTGTGAAATAAATATAACTTCCCATCGTAATAAAAACTATAACCCCAAAAATCCAACCAAATTCGACAACAAAATATATAACTGCTACTACAATGTCAACAAGTACAGGGAAAATCTGAAATATAATTTGATTAAGTAATGAAATGATACTATTCGTTCCTCGATCCATAACGCGTAAAACTTCTCCTGTTTTACGATTTATATGATAATCCAATGAAAGCCTAATTAAATTAACAAATTTATAAATTTTAAAATATAATAAAGATTTTAAAATTACATTATAATTCTTACCCATGCAAATGCTCGAACATTTTGACAGAAATTTCACGGGTTGTATACTAGAGTTAACATATTATTTTGTTACGAAAGATTAATATAGTTAAATGGAAAAAAAAAAAAATCTTTTTTATTTTACCTGGCCAATGGGAATCCATAGAAAATTTTGAGTTGATTGAATTAGACCAACACCACCTTGCAAAAATCTAAGTAAAACGTATAATGCAATCGATTCCCATGCAAATCTCGCTATTTATAAGTTTAAAAATTCAGATTTATATAAATAACGTGATAAATATTTAATATTTAAAAACAACTTACGTGGACCATCTTCACCAACCAACTCATTTGTAATAGTCTTTAATTGTTGTGGAGTCAACACATTTATAATACGTCCAGCAATTAATAAACCAACGCATATAAATACTAAAAATTGTAGTAGAAAGTTCTTCTTGGGCCATAAAAATGGTAAAAGACTGCCCATTTTCTCAAAAAAATCAGAAAAGGCACCCTTTTCAGGTCGCCTTTGTTGTTGACCTGTTTGATCAACATTTTCATTAGATGGAAAGGTACCATAAGATGAATCGTCACCAAGAAGTCCTCGACCTGATTCAAAATCTTCTCGACCAGAAGAGGAGCGAAAAGCATGAATCAACGACGCAAAACTTACAATGATGAGTGAAACATAACGAATGGAAGTTATATAAACAAGAACTTGATCATAAAATGAAATTACATCTCCTAATATTTATACATATATGAATCATTAATAACTTAAATCGTTGTAAGTATGTAAATATAATTAATTCATTGTACATACCAGGTTTATTAGATATAAAGTGAGTTATCCAATAATGAAAGATTAACGATTCAGCAGATAGAGACAAAAAATAAAAGCAATAATTCACTGATGACCATTTTCCCAATTTCTTTCTTTCATAAACCATCAATGATAAATTTAAAACCCAAGCTGCCCATGATCCAACTTCATAAAAAACGATATAATTTGAGGTCCAAACTTTAGATTCTAATGCTCTAATGATGATCACGGCACAATCGGCAAGATAAGAAAGTAATATAAGACCGCTTGTTCCATAAATTATTCGGGATAAAGGCGATAACCGTTGTCTATCTATTAATGGATTATACTCTAATGTTCGAAGTTTAACTAATCTATACGTGCCAAATAATATTATAAATGATAATAAAGATATCGGGACGAATAAAAATAAAGGGAATAATGAGAACAGAGAAATTCCAGAAGTTGGGGAAAATAAAACCTTTCCCGGAGATTCGGCCGAAAAAGACACAGGCAAATTTTTCATGGTTATTTATTATTTTATAAAATTTTTCTGGTAATGAATTATAACGAAAGAGATTGAAATGAGTTTAAAAAACTCATCTTCCATCTTTGAAATACATTGTTTGGTTTCACAAGTGTACACTGTACAGTAAAGTATTACTAATTACAAAATTTCCTGGTCACAACTTGATTGGATGTTAAATCGCGCGATTTTATAATCGCGAATAATAAATTGGCTTTAATAAAAGTAAAGTAAGTATATGTAATAATCATACATAGAAGAATTTGACCATAAATAGATTGCAGTTCCTACTTCCCAAGTAAAATCTGATAGAATACAATAGTTAATATTGCTAAAAGATCTTCCATCTTCCTTTAAGCATGATCTTCATTTTCATTTAAATGGATTACGGTTAAAAATATTATCCGAAATGTCCGAATATCCGCAGTTTCATCTGAATAATCTAAAAACAACCGATTCTATATAAAAAGATAAAAATGAAAATAATTCACAATGACTATCTTCAAATGGTAAGACGAAAGAATCATAGGAAAGATAACAGAGTAAATTCATTTGAACTAAAAGTTATTGGTTCATCAAGAGTTTTACTATTAGAGTTATTAGAGTACAATTTCTACGATATATTTAAAAAAGTGGATATTGGAATCATGATCCTGGTATCATAAAAATATATAATTTGAACTTCTAATCTTTAGATCCTTGATCCTTTATACGATCGGGAAAAGTACAAAATTATTTTTATTGCTTGTTTTGAATTTTAATTTAATTCATGTGTGTTACATATACTTATGGAGGGAAATTAATTTATGAATTTGATATTATGTGAAACAAATAAATTTATTTTATTTATTTTGTATTTTTTATACGTTATAATTGCCAACCAATCAATGATCAGATTTTTTTAAATATGAAAAAATGAAAAAACTAAAACTTGCAAATTTAATAATAATTTCGTTTAGATTTTTAAATCTTCATTTCTATAAATTAAAAAGATTATAAAAGAAAGTTCACCAAATACTAGTAATTGCACGAAAAAAAAGAACTTTGAGAATCAATTATTACCTCTCATGATCTAAAAGACTTCTCAACCTTGTTATCTCATCTTCCAATTCCACCACTCGTTGCTCGAGCTGATTATAGTAGTTACGAGATCTATTGCGAGATCTTCTAGCAGCCAATCTATTCCTTTCTCTCCGTCTGGCAATTCGAGCTGCTTCGTCGAGTGAGGATCTACGACGCGATCTTCGACTCGATTGACTATTGGATGTTTCAGTTGAAGTCGTACTGCCGTTGCTTGAAGCAGGAGGAGATGGACTTGCACTATTTGGAATATCGAGTTCAGTGGAAGTGGTTCCGGGAAAAGGTGTAAAAGATTGTTCAAGATAATCTCCTGGCATTTCGTTCACAAGTGGAGGAGAAGAAACTAGATAATATTGAGGTAGAAATAAATTTACTGCTGGAGAAGTTTCTTCTTCAACAAGTAGATTCCACCACAACATTTCAGAATTAATGAATTGATCAGACATTTTACAAAAAAAACAGAAATTTTATATAGAAGAATTTATAAAAAATAAATCTTTAAATGGGCCTTTTTTATTTCTTTTTGAATTGTGAGAAAATTTTCGAATTAAGATGGTTTTTTTTTCTCGCATCGATTTTGTAAAATGTGTGTGAGAATGTACTGATGTAAGATTTTAATGCATACTGTTATAATAATTTAGTAGCATGATGCTGATGTGTTACTTTTTAAAACTTAGATCAAGATTTTTCAATATGCACTTTAAAAAAGCGATATTTTATATTGATAATAGATTATAATTTTTTTTTTTTTTTTATAGAAATTTTTATTACATCATATTACTTGTTTTACTTGTTTTATAATTCATGATTATCTAATAAATGTTCAATAACTCTAGTTCCCGCAGCATTTATCCATTTTCTCCTTACAATTACGGTCATGTGAGCTTCACCTTCTATACGCACTAAAATTTTTCTCCAAGTCATATCTTTATGCCAATTTCTAGCTATTTTTTCTTCAATCGATAAATTGCTCTGAAGACTAGGAGGAGGTATATCTTCAGGTGTATAAACTTTGTCATGAATTATGGGTGAGATACCAGAAAAAGATCTGGTAAGATAATCTTCTGTGATCTTTGGAGGATTAAGAGATGCCAAAAAAAATTTTAAATTCTCTCTTATTCCTATTTTGTTTATATCATCTTCATCGAGGTCGACAAAATAAAGCGAAGAAGTTTTTAAGAAAACTAAATTATCATTAATAACATTCGAATATAATGTACGATTACGAAATTTCATGAGTGCTATATGAGATGGGGATGTTGGATGCGATATGGATAAGAGTAAAGGTTCTTGATCGGTTTTACATTTTTTTAAAATCAGTTCTTTACCAGTTTTACCTAATAAACCTAATTTCATTGGAATTTTAATATACCAAGCTAATTGTGTTGAACCGAGTAAAGGACTTGCAAAAGCAATAAAATGAATCGGTTCTATTTTTTCGAAGAAAGTTCCATTTGTAACACTTTGTAAATAACCTGCAGCAAATAAATTAAATAATCCACCTAAAGAATGACCGACCATCGAAATTTTCGAAATAAAAGGTTTATGAGATGTATTCCATCCAATATATTTTAATAGATGATTAGCTAATCTTTTACTACATCTTTCTATACCTTCCTCAGTGAGAGAATGATTTACATCTGAAGCATATACAACTATTTTATTATTATTATTTGAATACCTTTCTTGAATAGTTTCCCTTAAATATAATTCATCCAGGATTGAACCATTAAGTCCATGTGTTAACACTACAAGATGAATATCGTTTTTAGAATCTAAAATTGAGAGTTCAGGTAATCTAAAAATATCAATTGTTTTATAAAATTCATGAGTAATTAAAGAAGAATAATTATCAGTTTTATCAACATTTTTTGGTATAATAGCAAACAAGCTAATTTTATATTTAATTCTAGTAATAGAAAATAATATTTCGCTAATTATTTCTATAGTCCAATCTCCAATACTATTTGAAGGAATTGTTAAAGTTAATTTCCATGATTCCCCACAACTAATACTTGGCTTACAATTAGGAATAGAGTCAAGGATTTGTTTCTTGTTAACATAATCTGTCGAGACAACAGATGCTGATATATTATAAGGTCCTGATAAAACTGCTCCACGATAAATTATTGGAGTTTTATTGGTTATTTTAATAATTAGATTATGAATAGGAGGCAAAGAATTATTGATAGATTGATCAAATTTTATTCTATATCTTGATATTTCACCAATCGAAAGTTCTGAAAAAGAATACCAGATTCGAACAAGGTTTTGAGACATTTTTATGGATAGGGTATTGTTAGAGGGTATTTATTTTTTTTTAAATGATAAATAATCAAGTTGTGAAACATTTATCCGAAGGCCTATTCGGCAAATAATGGTTCCGTCGGCTTTTTGTGGCATTAAATCCAGCGGCAAATACAATTTTTAAAATTTTTGATTAGTTTAGAATAATTTCTTTAATGATGATTAATTAATTAACTAAATTATTATAATATTTTGATATTTTATAATTAATAGAAATATTATTTTTGCATAGATATTTTTAATAATTATAATTAATAGAAAATTTGAGTCGGATTTTATGAAAATGTTTATGTAATAGGAATTGGCTTAAAAATGTTTATAAATAAATATATTTAATTTATAGTTGTTGAGAAGCTGGTGGTGTAGGCGGTGGTGTTAAACTTAATTGTCCTCTAATTTGATCAATCATTCTTGTTGGACCTTTTGTCGGGTTTTTAAAATTTCTTGGTGGAGTATTCAAAATCCTATTATTATTATCGTCCTTAATGAACCTATTACTCGTATTACCTCCCGTATTAAATGATCCACTATTGTCAGAACTTATATTTCTTTGCGCTGCAGCTTTCTGAATTTCTATTAAACAAAAAAAAATAAATATTTTAAGGAAAAAATAAAACCTTTAATTAAATAAACTAACCTAAAGCAGCAATAATTCTACTAGTCTTATCATCTTTTTCAGTGTTATTATTGGGTAATCTATTCCATCTTGCACCAATAATCTCATCATCATCATCATAATCATCATCATCGTCATCGTCATCATCATCACTTAATTCAGTATCTTGATTCGAAGTATTCCATTGAGATTTTAACATTTCTAGTTCATTAGTTAAGGAATTTATTACATTAGAATTTCTTGGACTTGAATCTCTTATATCATCTTCGATTTCACGATAACTATCAACGGCATGTTCCATTTGATCTAATAATAATGCAATTTTATTTTCGGATTCTCGCCACTTTTGTTCTAAATCTAAATTTTCTTTTGTGAGTTTTTCGTTTGTTGCACGATATTCGGCAATTTGTCGTTCTAATATTGCACGTGATCCTTCCAAATTTTTATTATTTATAGGTCCTTTTGGTCCAGATTTCATTGAAATAAATTCTTTACTAACATTGGAATATAGTTCATCTAATTCATTTTGAGTACCCCGTAAAGCTTTTTCGGATTCTTTTAATGATTCTCGGAGCTCTTGATCAATCAATTGTAAAGATTCATTTTCTTTACGTAATGTTTCATATTCCTTACGTAAAATTTCATATTCTGCATCCATCATATTTTTTTCGTTACAAGCACGTTCGAGTTGTGATTTTAAACTATCAATTCTTTGTTGTAATTTTTCTTTTTCTTTAACAAATTCTGTCCTTTGTTCTTCAAGTTTTCGATTAGTCAATTCTTGTAGTTTAGAATTTTGTAATTCTTTACGTACTGACAAATTGTTTTCAGTTTCAGATAATCTTAATTCTAATTCTTCGTTACGTTTTTGTGCTGCTGCTAATTTTTCATTTAATATAACGACCTCTTTTTTGCCTTTTGTTAATTCTTCTTTCATTTTTCTTAGCATTTTTTCTAAATTATTAACGTAACGTACAGCGGTTTGATGGTCATTTTGAACTTGATGATATTTTTGTCTCGTTTCATTAAGTTCTCTTTCTACATCTCTGGCCTTCCTTTCCGCTAATTTAAGATCGTCTTCAATATCCCTAGAGCTATCAGGTGTAACACTTTTCGATCCAGCGCTACTTGCACGATCCAATTCTATTTCAAGAATTTTAGCTCTTTCTTCTGCATCCTTAGCTTTTCTTAAAACTTGATTATGCTCATTTTCAAGTTCATCATATTTTAATTCTAATTCTTTAAATCGATTTGATAAAATTCCTCCTTTATTATCATTATCTAAAATCCCTTTTTCTGTTAATACGTTTCTCATCATTCCCACTTGTACTTCAGCATCTTCAAGAGCTCTTGTTTTTTCCGTTAATAATAATTCTTTTTCACGTAATCTATCTTTTGTTTTTGCGTTCTCATCTGATGCTTCAACTAATCTACGTTGCAACATAGCGGAATCTGACCTTGCTTTCATAGCAGCACCTTCCATTTGTGAAATTTTTACCATAGCATCCGCAAGTGAATTTGAAGTTTCTTGAGAAATTTTTTGTGAATTTTCATTGAAAGATTTTAAATTGGCAATTTCTTGCTCAAGCATCTTTATTTTCTTTGCAGCTTCAGAAGAATTATTATTTCCTTCATTGTTCAAACGCGAAGTGTTTAATAACTCTGTCATTCCTTCTTGCATCATAGCACGCACTGCATCAACTTCTTTTTGAGCTTTAGCCAATAATCTTTCCATCTCATTAGCTCTTGCATGAGTACGGTCTAAATCTCTCATTTTAATATCCAGTTCAGCCCTTAGTCCTGCTGCTTCTTTTTCTAAACTAACGATATCTTGACGAGCTTGTATCCATAATGATTCTGCTTCATTCGCTCTATCATTAGCGGCTAAAACAGCAATATTAACCTTTTCTAAGGTCCTTTTATGTTGTTCAAGTGATTGTTGTAATTGTTCGACTTGGTTACGTGAATTATCAGAACTTGAACGATACTGTGAAAGTTCCGCTGTAGCTTCAGTTAAACGTGCACCATTTTCTCTTAATTGAGATTCAGCTGCGGTGGCACGAGATTGCAATGTAGCCAATTCCGTTAATGCACGTGCATGGGCTTCTTCAGCTTCTTCAGCTCTTGTTGTAGCTGACTTTTCACGTGATTCTGCTGCTTTTCGCGAAGTTTTATCATAATTTGAAGTTTGTTGAAGTTGTGATATTTTATTTTGCAGTGATTCTTTTTCTAAAAGAGCTTGTTTTAACCTTTTTTCTAAATCTGTTGCACGTTCAATTTCAATTCTAGCGAGTTCTGATTCTGACGCATCTAATAAAGCGTTCAATTTTGCTTTAAAATAGACAGCTTCTTGGATAGCTGCTGTTCTTGCACGTTCTGCATCCGTTATTTTTTGCGAAGCAACTTGAGCCTGATTCGCAATTGTTGCTTTTGCTCTTCTTAATTCTTGTTTTATTTTGACAACTGCTAACATAATTTTATTACGATCAGAACCTGCTTCACCGATATCCATCAAATTTTCAGTATTAATTCCGTCAGGTAATTTATTATCATGATCTTCTTCAAAAGCATAACCTGCTTGTCTAGCAAGAGCAAGTTCAGCCTTCAACCAAGTTTCGCGATTCTTAAACTGATTTAATTGTACATCTCTATTCTGTAATTCACGTAAGAAATTATCTCTTTCCGTATTAGATATAGGAGCAGGAAAATGATCAAGAGCATCAAAGGTAGGAGATCTTAAACTATTCTGACTCATTATAGATGATGAAGTTGGTGATGATATGGTACCACTACCGCCATTACCATATATTGTATAGTTACTTTGGGTATTTACGAATTGATTGGATGACGAACTGTTGCTGGAAGGATTTGAAGGACGGGGTGCTTGACGTGGATTTTGAAAATCTCCAATTGCACCAGTCATATACATAGGTAAATTTGTCATTTTATCGTAAGGACTCCCAGTAGCTTGTGATTGAAATGGTCTACTTAATTCAGAAGTTGGAGATTGTTTATTGAGACTTTCAAAACTTTGTTTATGACCAGCTGGCGGTGATAATGGACGAGATGATTCCGACACTTCTCCTAGATTGTTATTATATGAAGAATTCGATAAACTAGATGGTGAACCATTTGGTGGTCGTTTAGGAAAAAATTGATTTCTTGGACTTCCAGGTTGATGTCCCATAGGTATAATTTTTGGCGAAGGTACTGGTGAATTTAAAGAACTTTGACTTCCAGATGGTGAAATTTGGTTTGACTTATTATAATATGCAGAATTATAATCATTTGGTGGTAATTGTCCATTAGGGTTCATTGAGCTTTGTCTTGTAGTCATAATATTACTAGAAAGTTGATTTGGTGATTGTGGTGCAGATCTATTATTTTCTAGGCCTGACATTGCTCTCGCTTGTTGTTGCACTGTTGTTCTTTGATTTTGAGATGGGTATTTTATCTTGGCTATTTTTTTTTAAAAAAAATACCCGATAGAAACAAAAAAAAATCAGTCAATAAATTAATTTGGTCATTAATAAAATAGATACATACATGTGTCTAATATGTTAATAATGCCATCTTCGTCCGGTTTTGGAGATTGTAAACAATCACCTCCAAAAATTAAAGCTTTGTCCCGACTAGTTGTCATCACGAGACCTTGTCTAGGACATGGTGCTATTCCCATTTCGGAAAACATGTACCATCTTTTATCTACATAAATAAATGATTTCAAATTAACGTTCACAAAAAAAAAAAAAAGAAAAAAAAGAGTAATAAAAAATAAAATACTAACTGGAAATCTTGAAAGCTACCAAATCACCTATTTCTAATCCATCCTGACCCTTTCCACCAAATATATATATAATATCGTCTATAATAGCAGCACCATGATTTTTTCTTGGAGCCGGAATATAACCTATACATGATAATTCACTCCATGCATTGGTTTGTATATCATACTGCCATGTATCATTATAGTATTTATCTCCATCAGTACCGCCAAAGCTATCAATAAAATTATTATTTTAATAAAGAATAATTATCTATTTTTTTTTTTAAGAAACGATTTCAAACCACATACATGTAAATTTTATCGTTATACGCGCATATTGTTTGACCTGATCTGCCTGCTGGAGGATCATTTAATGGAGTAATAAATTCCCATTGAGCTACACCATAATTAACTATAAATGTAAAAGATGTTTCTTAATTCTCAATCCCAAAATATATAGTAAATTTCAAAAAAAAGAGAACTTACGAGATTGCAAGTCAAATGCGAATAGATCGTTCAGGAAATATCTATCAGATTGTCCACCAAAAATATACATTTTTGACCCGATCACAGTGGCCGAATGAGCAAATCTTCCAACATTAGGATTGCCTTGTATAGGCGGTTTATACCATTGTTTCGTATCTAAATAGGAACAATCATAATAAAAAATACACGTTTATCATGATTAAATATTATTCTCACATTTGAAAACATTTAAAACTTTTTTCTTTTTACCGGTATTTAATATATATATGTTGTTATCAGGTTTCTCTATTGGATTCATTGGTAAACCACCAAAAACTAAATAAAATGTGATAAATATTTAGTTATAATGTAATTAAACTTGAGCATTAATCTAAATATAGTTACCGATCATATTATTTCCAATATTAACTTGTGTGTGAAAACTCCGCGGCGGTGGAATATCTCCTGTCGTCATTAATCCACAAACATTGAGCGTATCTGTTTTAAAAGCATCGTCAGCATTTGATAACGTAATAGAAATAATTTCATATAATTCATCCAAACTTACTTGTTTCTATCATAAATATATCATTAGTTACACGTCCGTTAGATACACCACCAAATAAATATAGTTGGTCATTAATGGCGCTTTGATTTATAGAATGACCATATCTTGGAAAAGGGTTCGATATAGAAAGTGTTTTTTGAGACCAAGGACTTTGTTTTTGTTGTTTTTGTTTTTTTGTGAACATGATGCCAAATTTTTATGGAATAATATTAAAAAGTCATACGAATAATGATGTGGGAATGTGGGAAAGAAGGTTTTAATATTTATTAAAATAAAGAATTCTAAAAGAATGTAAGAATAATAAATAGGGAAAGTTGGCTTTTTAATGTGTTTAGCCCTTGGATATTTGTAGGAAGGGTGACTTTAAAATGGTGGGTAAGAATCCTTTAGTCTTCTTCCTTCTTCCTTTTGAAAGTTGTTTTATTTTGTTTGTTAATTGGTTATACGCTTATTTATTTTATTTTAATATAAATCAGTTCGTTTACGTTTATGCATTTGTTTGTACCACTCGTTTGCATATTCTGAATAACCTATCAGCTATGAGAAGGTAAGAATCGTCTAACATTTAAAAATTTATTAAATGGATTCTTATTCAAATCAGAATTTAAGATTAAAATTAATTATATTAAAAATTATTTTCGTATGTGTTTTTTTTTTAAAAAAAACAAACGTTTTCTCGGAAAATCAAATTTAATTTCTCCATAATTATTAGGAAAATATTATGGATTATCAAACGAATATTCATGTGAGAATTACTGTATTCGAATTTTCGAATGGTTCATCCTATTTACTCATGGAATTTTCATGGAATAACTGTTATTTAAACATTGAACTTTTTGATAATAAAAGTACAGCGATTGTAGTTTCTCTTTCGCTAATTTTATATTGGCTAGGTTATTATAATTGTCTAGTTCATATGGTAAATTTTAATTAAATGTCTTTTTCCAAAATGGGAAAACAACTATAAAAATTGAAAGAATCACTAAGTTTATCTTTGGTAAAGACGCGTTGACAAATCATTTACTATTTTAATTGCCAAGCAAAGTAGTGTTATTATATAAAAGATAATGGGTAGAGAATAGGATGAACAACAATAAATAAAATAAATGCACATAATATTTCGATCATTTATTGGTACTAACTAAACTAACCGAAAATGGATTGTAAACCAAATCTGTGCATAATGCGACTGATGCGGCCGTAGTTTTATTGATAAATTTTCGTTATACTATACACATATGGGAATGTCGGTTCAATGTCCAATGTCAGATCTGCCACGCAGACGCGCAATCATAACATATTATTATTCTTGACAATGCCGCTAAAGGCAAATCATCATATCATTATTTATTATAGTTACATTGAAATACTTTTAAAATAACCAATATCATTATAAAAAAAATTTAATGCAATTTTTTAAATTTATTAAATTTATTAACGTTTATATTTTTTATTGCTAAAAAGATCTAAGACAATAATTAAGACTCTTTAATAAACAAATCTATTATATGCAAAATAATATAACTATCCTTGATAAAGCATATCGTATCATTTGCAACATATTCTGACAAATAACAAGACGTCTATTGGCCACCCCGAAGACGAAGTACGAGATGGAGAGTAGATTCTTTTTGAATATTATAGTCCGATAAAGTACGGCCATCTTCTAATTGTTTACCAGCGAAGATCAAGCGTTGCTGATCTGGGGGAATACCTTCTTTATCTTGAATCTTTGCTTTAACTTGGTCTATGGTATCAGAGGACTCAACTTCAAGAGTAATTGTTTTACCGGTGAGGGTCTTGACGAAAATCTGCATACCACCTCTTAAACGGAGTACGAGATGGAGAGTTGATTCTTTTTGAATGTTATAGTCTGACAACGTACGACCATCTTCTAATTGTTTACCAGCGAAGATCAAGCGTTGTTGATCTGGAGGGATACCTTCCTTATCTTGAATCTTTGTTTTTACTTGATCTATGGTATCAGAGGACTCGACTTCAAGAGTAATTGTTTTACCGGTGAGGGTCTTGACGAAAATTTGCATACCACCTCTTAAACGGAGTACGAGATGGAGAGTGGATTCTTTTTGAATGTTATAGTCAGACAATGTACGACCATCTTCTAATTGTTTACCAGCGAAGATCAAGCGTTGTTGATCTGGGGGGATACCTTCCTTATCTTGAATCTTTGTTTTTACTTGATCTATGGTATCAGAGGACTCGACTTCAAGAGTAATTGTTTTACCGGTGAGGGTCTTGACGAAAATTTGCATACCACCTCTTAAACGGAGTACGAGATGGAGAGTTGATTCTTTTTGAATGTTATAGTCTGACAATGTACGACCATCTTCCAATTGTTTACCAGCGAAGATCAAGCGTTGTTGATCTGGGGGGATACCTTCCTTATCTTGAATCTTTGCTTTAACTTGGTCTATGGTATCAGAGGACTCTACTTCAAGAGTGATTGTTTTACCGGTCAGCGTTTTAACGAAAATTTGCATACCACCTCTTAAACGGAGTACGAGATGGAGAGTGGATTCTTTTTGAATATTATAATCTGACAAAGTACGGCCATCTTCCAATTGTTTACCAGCGAAGATTAAGCGTTGTTGATCTGGAGGAATTCCTTCCTTATCTTGAATCTTTGCTTTAACTTGGTCTATGGTATCATTGGACTCGACTTCAAGGGTAATGGTTTTCCCAGTAAGGGTCTTGACGAATATTTGCATACCACCTCTAAGACGGAGTACGAGATGAAGAGTTGACTCTTTCTGAATGTTGTAATCAGATAAGCTACGTCCGTCTTCCAACTGTTTTCCGGCAAAGATTAAGCGTTGTTGATCCGGAGGAATTCCTGTAAAAAAAATTTTCAAGATTAGAAAAATGATTTATACTGTGGCGCAGTAAAACATGATGAACACAATGTTTCTCTTTATATTTTTGGAAAATATTACAAACACTTTTTTTCCTTTTATTTATTTATATTTTATAACGAATATTAAGACTTATATATTACCTTCTTTATCTTGGATTTTTGCTTTAACTTGGTCAATAGTATCTGAAGATTCAACTTCGAGAGTAATGGTCTTGCCGGTAAGAGTCTTTACGAAGATTTGCATGTTTGAAATTTAAAATTTAAAAAGTCGCAGTATAAAAAAAAAAAATAAAAAGGTATTTGACAAAAAAAATATGTTGAACAAAAGGTTGTGGTTGTTTGAGACTGAAGCTGAGAGCAGGGCTATTTATATATAAATATTTATATCGATATTTGTAATCAGGATGATCCAGAATAGTGTATATATGGCGTATGACTCAATTTTGTGTAATTCACCTAAAACGCAAAGGCAAATGAATGACTACTACGTAAAAAGTTCGTGAATCGTTACAAATTTGTCAAGTTCTTATAACGAAAATTTACTTTTTAATCCAATTTACCATATATATATATGAGTTACTGAATATGAAAAATTACGCCGGTAATTTATATTTTTGTATAACAAAAACACAAATGCTTCCTGTTCGTTGGGTATTCATATCTGATATAGGCATATGAAATTCGGAAAATCACGTGCATCGAGGCAATACAATAAGCTTTACGCTTATTCTACGTTTATTCTTTCTTTTCCATTGCAACTTTTTATTGACGGTTGGTTGCTTCGACTTGAGCTTAGACTCATTCTCGCTGCAAAATATTACCGTCGAGAACCCCAAAAAATCGCTAACTGTTCCTTCTTTATATTATTTATTCATGTTTTTTGTTTATAGGTTTAGTGATCTCTACGAATTTATTTTTTTAATTTGAAATCCAGATTTCAATTTTGATTTTTTAGTTGTTATTCTAATACAAATGAACAATGTTTGGAAAAAAGAAAAAACAGCAAAAACAAATTCCTTTGGATGTAAATAATTCGGTTCCATATTCTCAAATCAGGCCGCCTGTTCATTCGCCTGGACAAACTCCTACTACGTATAATTCAGGTTATCATGGTAATGCTCATTATGGCCAACAACATCAGCAACAAAGTTTTTCTCATTCATATTACCAAGATTCACATTACCCCCAACAGTATGGTCAACGTCCACAGTCACCAGGATCTAACAATCAGCAATATTTTCCAGATAATTCGGGACATCAGACTCATTCAAGAAGCCAATCGCAAGAACATAGTCCACAATCTCAATCGTCCTATAGTTTTCAAGATAGCGCTTCAAGATATAGTTCTGAAAATTCCTCCGTAAGATCTTCAGGTGCTTTCTCTAGTGATATACATAATTGGGTAGGCAGTGTTTTTGGTGTAAACAAGGAACCTGCTAAGCCTTCTGATGCAGAAATTGAAAATTTGTTTTTGGATTTAATGGTACGAATTCGAATTTATTAATACAATTAGATTATCAAAAAATTCTTTAATTATAACTTTTTTTTTTGAGTAGAATAAAAGAGATTTGAAGGTATCCCAGAGAAAAGATATGTTAGCTTTTCCGACAGAAAAAAAATGGATTCTAGTAAAAAATGAAATGATACAAGAAGAGGTTTTTATTATTTAATTTTAATTATTACATATTATTATATTATTATTATTAAATGAATTTTTCCTTAAATAGAAATCATCAAAATCAGGCTCGACAAATGTAATAGCATCTTCACATGATAAAAATTCACCTGAATATTTTCTCAAAAAAATTTTGGATGGTACAATAACTATCAAAGATATGAATTCTCTTAGTGTTTCCCTAAGAACTTTAACGTTAAAGTGTGTAGAAGTTTGATTAATGTGGCATATGAATTTATAAGTAATCATTTTATTTTGTTCTTTAGGTGGGTGAGATCATTCATTGATGCTAAAGGTCTGGAGGTTCTTGCAAATCGTCTAAACATTATTACACGGAAACCTGTCAAGTTGTATTATTTTTCTAAATCTTTTTTTAGTAATAATAATTCATTTATACTGTATTATTAAAATTTTTTTTTCTTAACTAGGAAAGAATTGGATTTGCAAATGGAGTACGAAGTTATCAAATGTTTAAAGTCATTATTAAACAACAGAGTATGTTACAAGAATATTATAGTTGTGTTGGATAATTCAAAAGGATTATTAATTAAACCTTTTTCGCATACATAGTGGGGTGCACAAGAAGCTCTGTCACATCCAACATGCATATATAGCATTACATTCTCACTTGTTTCTCCTCAATTAAATACACGGAAACTTGTGGCCGAAGTTCTTTCTTTTTTCTGTTATTGTGAAATTCCTACTGGTCACAATTTGGTATTGGGAGGTTTTGACCAGCTTATGCAATTTCAAAATGAGCATGGTAGATTTGATGCATGGATGAGAGTGTTGGAAAATACAATTGATGGTCGTGGTCGTTTAGGTAGTTTTGTTAATGCAAGTGATGAATACAAAAAAGGCGGTATAGGAATGGATGGTTCATTAATGGAATATGCGGTAAATTTTTACAACATTTTCTGTATGATTAATTTCCAGCGAAACATGATTATTTTACTTTATTCATTTTATATTGTGTTATATCTTAGCTTGCCAACATGATCTTGATAAATTCGATTATTGGAGTATGTGATGACGTAGAAATTAGAGTGCACTTAAGGAATCAGCTGCACGCATGTGGTTTGTCGCGTATTATTGAAGTGAGGATTTATTACACTCTTAGCGCATTAATTTATAATTTGAATTATCTAATAATTATTTATTTGATTAGAAAATGAAAACTTTAAATTATGATTTAATTAATCGTCAAATCAGTAAATTTGAACGAGAGAGTGAATTAGATTATGAAGAGGTTTTGGATTACTATAATCACCAAATTTTAAAGGATATGACATATCCTTTTATTATCTTGGCTGAATATAACATTAATATTCTATATTTACTATAATACTATTTTTTTTTAAAAAAAAAATTAACAAAATAATTAATTAATTCCTTAACTCATCTCTTACTGATCCTTATGATGTTTTTAAATGTATTCTTAGTTCAGTTGAAGGAACGCGAGCATATGATTTCTTTTTGTCATCGTTGCAACATATGTTGTTAATTCGTGACGACGGCGAGACAAGGTATATTATAAAATTTAGTCTAAAATTATTATTATAAATTATATTTCTCACAAGGAGATTTATTTTATAGAACACGTTATTTTCAACTTATTGATGCTTTAATTACTCAAGTTGTTCTTGATCGGCGAGGACTTGACCAAGATTGGAGTAATTCAGTTGGCATAACCGTTTCTCAAGTTCTAAGTAAAATGGCTGATCAGGAGAAAGTTGCAACTGCTCTTGAAGAGGCGAAGGAAGCTAAAGCAGTAGCTGAAAAAGCATTACGTGAAAAACAGGAGTTGCAAAATGAGCTTTCCTTAGGATCAGGTAAGAATAAATTGAATTGTTAATTTGTATGGGAAGTTGGGGTTAATATATTAATTTTATTGTCACATCGGCTAGATGGAAAGGTTGGTGAATTGAAAAACAAAATTGATTCACTTGAAGATCTCTTGCGGATTTCACGTCATACCATACAAACTCTACAAACTAAACTTGCAGATCTTGAAGCAAGTTATCTCGAAAAATTGTCTGAGCAAAATGTACAAATACGAGAATTTGAATCCCAGTTGAAAGAGCAACAGCGTGACTCTGATTATTCCTTAGATCGGCAGGAAATGATTAAAAAGTTGGAAAGGATGCAGGAAATAGCTAAGACAGAAGCTATTTTAGAAGGTCAAGTTTGGACACCATTTGATGGATTCAGAGTTAGTATTATATTTACATTTGATATAATTTATTCCTATATTTATTTGATATGAATATTTTTTTTTATTTATAACAAAGATGCCTAATGTCGACCTATATCGATATAACGCTCCTACCAATGTTACAAATGATGCTACTACAAATACTGGATATGCTTCAGAGTCAACTGGTTCTCAATTTTATCCATATCAAGAAGGATATGGTCAAGGTTCTCCTGGTGGTTTTGTAATTCCACAACAGCCAACACCAAACGCCCCAACACCAAACGCCGGTCCTAATTATAATTCAATTTATGGTAATCCCCTCCAAAATCCAAATAATAATTATGCAAACGCTTCTTCGGATGGGGTATTAAAAATGCCAGAGATGCCACCCTTTTTGGATGAGCTTAAAGGGTTACAAAATAAAAGCAACGAAGCGACTCAAGAACATAATGGTGAAGTTTTGACGGAAGACTATGAAGAAAGACCTACGGAGAAGCCACAATCTCCACCAATACAGTCACCAGATGCTTCAGAATTACCACAAGAAACATCATTATCACCGACAAGTCCAAAACATTCTTCACAATCATCTGAATTACCACCACCGCCACCAAGTTCTGATGGACCACCCCCACCTCCTCCACCCCCTCCGCCACCAAGCTCTGATGGACCACCCCCACCTCCTCCTCCACCTCCTCCACCACCTCCACCTTCCTCAAATATTGGTGGACCGCCACCACCACCACCACCACCACCACCACCGGGAGCTATGGGAGGTCCACCACCACCACCACCACCACCACCACCACCACCGGGAGCTATGGGAGGTCCACCCCCACCACCGCCACCACCACCACCACCGGGAGCTATGGGAGGTCCACCACCACCACCGCCGCCACCAGGAGCCATGGGAGGTCCACCACCACCACCGCCGCCACCAGGATTTAAAGGAGGTCCACCACCACCACCTGGTCCCCCTCTACCAGGAGGACGTTTTGCTCCTATAGCAAGTAAGTGAAAGGTGTTTTTTAAAATTTTTAGTTCAATAGTGACTTATTTACTTTATTAAAATTAGATAATGGCCGTAAAATGCTTCCGTTCGTTGCCAAAAAGAAGATGAAAGTGTTACAATGGGATAAGATAAATCAATTAACAATAAACAAGACGTTATGGGCAAATTTAAGTGATGATGAAATTCTTGAATTGCTCGGCGGGGAAGATGGAGTTTTTAGAACTATTGAAGAATTATTTGCAGCTAAAGAAGTAGCTTTAAGGAGTATGTTTTATTATAAATATTTCAACTTTATATCAGACTAAATATTAAGTAATATTAATTAAATTTAAATAGAAAAGAAAGCTGAAAAAAAAGATGAAATAAGCGTTCTTGATTCTAAACGGGCTCATAATATTAGTAAGTGATTTCTTTCATTAACACTACTTTATCGATATGTTGATTAAAATATCTTAATTCTTATTTGTATACAGATTTGATCCTTGGTCGTTATAAACATTATACATTTGAAGAAATTCATCAAAAAATCATTGAAATGGATGAATTGTTCTGCACAGAGAACCTTCTTAATCAATTAATGCAACATATACCAACTGCAGAAGAGGTTAGCAATGGCTAAATGGAATAATATTTCATATTTTTATATTTGTTTTTCTAATTATTATTTTTGTTAATAGCGTGGTAAATTGTCAGTTTATAAAGACGGACCAGATGAGGTGCTTGAAAATCTAGCTCGACCGGATAAATTCTTTGTTGAAATCATGAAGATTCATCGATATCAACAACGTTTGAAATTCATGTATTTCTATATTACTTTTGATGAGAGGTTTAATAGTCTTGATAACGTTAGTATATTAACGAAACAAATAATTGTACTTGTTATTTGAAACGATTATAATTATATTTGTATCTATTTATTAATTATTTATAGTCCGTTGTATCGATATTGAATGCTTCAATAGCACTCAAGGAGTCTAAACATTTCAAAGAACTTCTAAGCGTAAGTTGTATGAATTTATATTAATTAATGTTTATTACACTAATTGGTTTAATTATAATCTAACCTATGGGCAAATAATTGTTAGCTTATTTTATTATTTGGTAATTATATGAATGGAAGTGGTCATAAGGGTGGCGCTTTTGGGTTCAAAATTTCTAGTATTAATAAGGTAAGTAATATATTAGATATTTATTAATATTTTTATAATAAACATCTAATAAATCTAATAAATATTAATGATTTATTGCAATTATTCTTAGCTTGTTGACACTAAGGCATCTAATAGTAGTTCAGTTACATTACTTCATTTCCTTTCAAATACTGTTGAAGAAAAGTTACCACATATAGTAGAGTTTGCTAATGATTTAAAAGACACAGGATCCGCATGCAGAGGTTGGTTAAAATTTTTTTTTTATAATTAGTGGTTCTCTTAATATCATTATTAATGTTTGTTTATTTTTCTAGTTTCACAACAAGAAATGACTAGTGAATATAGGACGATGGGAACACAGTTGAATGACCTCGATTTTGAACTTCAAAAGCACTATATAGATGTTGAATTAGAAAAAAATGATAGATTTCCAATTATAATGAAAGACTTTGTTATTAAATCAAAACAGAAATTTGAGGAACTTCAAGTTAAATATACTTCTATGGAAGTAGCTTACAAAGATGTAGTAGCATACTTCGGTGAAGATCCAAATAATACTAAACCTGATGAATTCTTCGGAATATTTAAAACTTTCATTGCATCATTTGAGGTTTGTTTTTTATTGCTGTATTTATTCGAACTTATATTATTGTATTAATTTCTAATAACATTTATTTTGCAGAAAGCAAGATATGATAACAAGCAACAGCGTGAACATGAATTACTAGCTCAAAAACGAAGAGAGGTATTTGTTATTAATTACATTTTGGATTTCTATTTTATATTTATTAATGGTTTCTTGTTTAAAAATAGGAATTGGAGAATCGCAGAAAAAATGCTCATGTCAATCCAGTCAGAGTCACTCCAACTTCACAAGATTCACAAGATTCTATAGAAGAAAAGCATCTTATGGACAATCTATTGGAAACTTTAAGAGATGGAAGAGATTTGGATACTCGATCTCGAAGAAAACGTGGTGAAAGGGAAAAACGTATAGGAAGAAGTATGTCAATTGCATTGAAAGCTGAAAGTATATTAAACAGTCTTAAAGAAGATGAACCACCAATGCCGGAAATACCGAAAGAGATTGTAACCAAATAAACATTTACTAATAATAATTTATACGTTTATCAATTTTTTTTTCTTTTGTACAAAAATTTTATGTATTGTTATTAATTGGCCATGGACTATAATATAGTTTATTTAAAATATTTATTTATTTTATTATTTCGAATATAATTCAAAAAAAGGTTACATTTTTTTATATATTTTTTAATAAAATTTTAATTATATATCTTATATATCATCGTCCCAATAATTATAATAAATTATTTTGCAGTTTTGTGATCTGATTGTAAAAATTGAAATGAATTTGAGAATATGTTTATAAAAAAAAAGTAAGTAGTAATATTTTATCAGAAAATACATTTAGAATAATATATTATATCCCTCCTTTGAAACCTGCCAATCAAATATTTAATATTATCATAAATTCATGCAGATTTTACATAATTGTTATTTAGGTCGGTTATCTCTCTCATTTTAGCAGAATAAATGTTTATAATAATCTCACATATTCGGAAACTCAATATACTAGTAATGCAAAGCAAAAAAAATCCTATATTATTTTACAGTGAAACGCAACTATCAGCCTGATCTTATATCACTCTTACTGCGAATTGCACAATGTCTAAGTACCATTTTAGGAATCAGCTCGCTAGGTCTTCAATGATGACACATTCATTTTTTGTGTTATTTCACTTCATTCAAAGAGGATATCCGAATCATCTAAAAACAACCATGTGGGTAGATATTTGCAATACCAAATATGTTGCTGTTAATTCCTTGTATGTAATGTTCGAAACAATCTGTTCCAAAAAGTCAAAGCATTCATCTCGTGCAATTCCTGAACTCTCAATTATCTAAAATTGAGTCATGTCATATTTCCATTATGATCCTGAGAAAAGTTCTTATCACATTGCAAGTCGCAAGCTATGATTGATGCACTAAATACAACGTTGATAATCGTTTATTTCAGAAAACACTGATCTTTATTGGATGAATTCTGCAATTGCACTCCATTATAGTTATCCGAGATGCAAAAAAAAGTGATTATCATTTACCATTATGATTATTGTCTGTGCTTTTGAAATGTCGTTTGTTTTTTCTGTGCATTAAATATTATCATGCAGGAAACCAAATTTTTTGGGACTTACCTGTTTAGCATAACAGCTAAAAGTTAGCATCCAATGTCTTATTAATTTCGGGATTGCCAATTAAAAAGCAGAATTTTTATTATTCATCGTGACGTTTTCAATAAAAAATTTATGCGAATAGTCATTGATGTACTAATTATTGTTATTGGGAGAAATTCTTGCCAAATTCAAATTCGTATGATAAGGAATTTTCTCAAATATACGTACATGAATATATGCGTTTGCAATAATGAGACTTGCAAATTTGCGCATTAATAACTATTTTTTTTTGTACAAATTTCCAAGAACATTATTAATTATAGGTGCCGTCGGAATTGCCGAATTGAAATTACGGCATGGATTTTACCATTTAAATATTTAACAATCATCGAGACCAGCATTATAGATTTACGGATTACACAGCATAACCAGAAAAAAAAATATTTACTTTGTGTAATTTTTGTATTTTTGACATTAAATAATTACGGCATTACGGCGATTTAATATATTATGGTATAAGCTTCACATGCCGTAATTAACTCCGACGGTAAGTATATTATTGATATCACAAAACTTTACTATTTTACTAAGGTTAATATTGTTTATTATTTCTGACACTGCACAACTGAAGACTATAGAGTTAGGATAATGCATAACTATATAGAAATAATGTACCAATTATCAAAATATTTACTTAATAAGACTTATGATTAACGCATCAAAGAATATGTTTTTATCATATTTCAATGCTATCGAATGAAATTAGCCTCTTATAAATATAATTATATCAAATTAAATTGACTAAGTATAATAATTTATTACTAAATATTTTACTATGGAGATTCCTAACTTGAGACAAACGATTTTCTAGTAAATTCACTTCTTATTTCTTCAACTTTTGATACATTTTCTTTGATGACATAATTTACAGTTAGCATATGATAGGTATTGGAGCAAAACCAATTCAAATAGTAATGATAATAGCAGGCATATTGGGATATCAATATAAATATGAATTTTTGTAACTCTCCATAAACACACCCACTATAAATGCCCTCTATAAATGCATCCTTTAGTCTTGTCTCAAGCTTATATGTTTTATAATTATATTACTTTAAATACACTATTTTGAAAATTATGCATATGGTTCTAGCCAATTTATAGAGAGTTGACTATAGTAATTTTGATTATTAAGAACTTCAGATAATATGTATTTTATTAAACTTTATGAATAAAAATGTTTCCAGTAGAAGCAAATAATACAAATAAAAATTTACAGTACAATTTTGGAAGGGAATAAATTAACGTAAATTCCATTTCATCTAAAAAATGTAGAAAGTCTGACTATTATCAGTCAAATGAAGATTGATTTTGAAAGAAATGGAACTATTAAATAATTTACCACTCGTTTTTTACCATATATTTAAACATATCAACTTTTTGTCATTAATATTTTCTCTTTGTTGTGAAGATGTGAAAGTTAATAAGGCTGACGATAATTGGCATTTCCGAGAAAAATGTTTTACAAGGATCATAATAAAACCCATATTGAGTGAAATTTCGCTTTCATAGTCTGTTGAAAGTGATGCATCGGCACAAAAAAATCGGGTGATGTGTTGTCAATAAAGATTTTATTTAACATTCTGTATTTCTGTTTATGGACCTGTATGCTCACTTGTTTTTTGATTCATAATGTATCCTTCAATGACTCATGTGATATGTTGTGCATCAAATTATGCGCAGATGTTAGAATAATCGAAATAAGTGTCTTTGTTACTCAGACTCGTTGTAGGTTTTCCCGACCTGCATCATGTGCTTTCTGACTGACATTCTTTTACTACTACTTTATTCAACAAAAATATTTTGGGATGCTTAAAAAAGTTAGGTTTCACAATCAATATTAGGCATCTCTTTTCACGACAGCAGATATTATGATTTCTCTTAGCAAATACAGCAGTTCAAATATTGTTTAGTTAAAGACTTTCTAAACAATATGTTCCCTGAAATTCTTTATGACGAACTTGAGATCATAATTTCGATATCAGAAGGATTGGTGGGATTTCTGATATCCTATAAAAAATTTTCCGAAAAATGATCACGTGCCTGAGACGATCGTTTGTTTATTTGTTGGAGTTTTATCCAGAATTATTTTTTTATAAGGATAATGAAGTCCCTTAATAGGAACACCTGTGAAATGTTCACCTTACGAACAATTTTGGAAAAACGCAACTCGTTGCCGAGATACTCACCCGTCGTGATGAAAATATACGTAATTAGGGATCACATTATATTGCATTTCAAGATATGTTTCGTCGTGATCTCTGCACGCAGTACATTGGGTCTTAAAACAGTCAATCGTAATTGTAAGATGGACAGGTTAAACATTCCAACAGAAAGCTTGTCTAAATAGCAGAGCCGGAGGAGAGACACGACAGCTGAAAAGATTAATCAAAATTCGGTACATCTTACAACAAATAGAGATCAAAAGTCAAAACTAATAATATTAATTCAGCTGGGCTCAGGAATACTGTATAGCATAGTTTACTTCAGTGCGATTTATTTTTGATAAAAAATTTTTTCATTGGAGAATTTTCAATTGTGTATTATTTCGTTAATTTATCTTTCGACAAATGAAATTCGAATATTATATTAACTAATATATACCTAAGAATTATTCAGCGGTGGTATTTATGCGAGAAAGGTTAATTTTGTTATTTATTACTCAACAATGTACTGTAGACAAATTTACGTTTTCTTTTTTAGAAAGTAATGTTGATGAGGTCCGGTATTAATATATTTAATGGACGAGATGAAATTGTAATTTACTATCAGATGAAACAATTAAACTCTTCGTCGAAACTTTATGTGAAGTCACTATTTCGTGTATTTTGTACATATATAACTTTTTTTTTTTTTAAAAAAAAAAGAGAATTCTATTTCAAATCTACTAGGCTAGGAAATCTATAATATATCGGGATATCTACGGAGTATTATGCTATTCCGGATGCTAATTTCGGATCGGTAGTGTCATTCTTTTATAAAGACATTATCTGCAAGTATACTGTCCAAAAGAATTCCCTAATTTCTAAAAAAAAAAGTGCCTGTAACTCATATTCTAACCAATAGTTTCGGCTAGATACTGTACATGTTTTCACATGAAGTTTTCCAAAATTTTTAGAATGTTTACAATAGATTCTATAATTTTTAATATAAAATGATAATCTTTAAAGTCTTTGTTCCCAACAATTGATTATCAATTGCGCCAAATTTCTTATAATACATATCATGTTATCTATTTACCCGTAACACAGAATCTCGTCACACTAATAAATGAGCAGATAAAAAATTATAATTCTTAAATAGATTAAGTTGCGCAAAATCTATAAATGGAAAAGAAATTTAAAACGTATAAATGAAAGGTATTCGCAATGATTTCGCAGGGTTTATTATTGTCAATGTAAATGTAATTAATTTATCCGGGTATCCAATAATCAATTGGTCCGGCGATCATTTCATTTATAATGAATGGTGTCAAAAAATTTTAAGAATGTTCATTCATTCTCAATGAGCGCAAATTCACATGACATCATGTCACACGATAAACTACTCCAAAAATAGAGTGATAAAAAAAAGTACAAACCCCTTTGTTTACATTCAAATATGTTTATCTAAATAAATCACTTGATTTACTTTAAAAGTAATAAAAAAAAACGAGATAGGATAAATTTCAACGTTGAAGTTTTTTTTTTGAAAATAAAAAATAACCAAAAATGACTCATCTTAACGTTGATTGCCTTGACGAGATCTTCAGATATTTTGAGGAAGATAAGGCCGTTTTACATTCATGCCTACTCGTTAATCGTTTCTGGTGTAAAGTTTCTGTTAGAATTTTATGGGAAACCCCCAATGTATCAGTAAAAGTTCTTAATAATCTAATTACTTGCTTACCTGATGAATCTAAAGACTTATTATATAAAGATGGAATTATTTTAAGACCAACTCCTTGCGAGAAAGAAGTTATATCGGCTTCAACTTCAAAAAATCCACTATTCAATTATGCATCATATTGTAAAGTTCTTTCAATTTCTGAAATCTATTCTGCTGTTAAACATTTCTTTAACAACAAACAATCAATTAATACAAAAGAAAATATTACTTTACTAACACAAGAAATATTCAAAATGTTTATGGGTGTTTCTTCGATAAAAAAATTAACATATACTAATGATGATGTAAAAATTCTAAACAATATAAATTTTGTTAATTTCCCTGAAACGAAATATTGTTTAAGAAATCTTTCAGAATTTGCCTGTATTTCAAATGTTAATTCCGAAGTTTTTAATCAGTTGTCGAAAATATGTCATAATATTCAATCATTAAATATTGAGTTTAACAAATATTCTGATAAAGTTTCAGATGGGTTAAAAAATTTAATTTCTTCACAAAAAAATTTAAAATCCTTATCATTGACTTATTATGAATTAAGTCATTGGTACCTTATCATAGATTCGTTGTCAAAACATTCTAAAACTTTAATCAAGTTAATCATCAAAGGAAAAGACAATCATTGGCCATTATCCTTTATAAAAGATTTCAAAAATTTACAAGAACTTGAAATATCGTTAGATTACGTTAGTAAAGAAGACGATGAGTATTCAGATTTCGGACATTTTGAGGATTTACAATATTTTACTTTTCCACACTTAATAAAATTAAATATTAATCTTCCAAAAAAAGTGGAGCCGATAGTAGTAAAAATTTTGGAGAACAATGGAGAGAATTTAGTGGAATTTCAAAGTAATTATAAATCAATAAATCGTGCTATAAGTGATTATTGTCCGAAATTGAAATCATTACATACTACATTTGGTGAAATATTTTCAGGATTATTATTAAGAAATATTCTTAAGAAGTGCAAAAAATTAGAAATTATTGAACCATTTCGTCGTGGTTCGAATTTAAGCGGAAAAGAACTTTTAAAAATTGTAGCTGAAAATTCACCGAAGAATTTTCATGAATTAAACCTACAAAATTATTATGAGGAATTAGACGCTGAAGATTTGAAATCCTTTTTTATTAGTTGGAAAAAACGTAACCCACAAAAATTACTTAATTTAATTATTAAAAATATTAAAAATGTTAGTTCTAGAAAAAATGATGAAAAGGAGGCAATTATTAATGAATATGAAAGGAAGGGTGTAATTAAAATTTTAAAGATGTAAATTTACGCATGTTTTTAAGTTGTATAGTTGTATATATATTATAATTATGTTGAAATATCAAATATGCTTTGTGTGTATAATAAAATTAAATTAAGTATCATACAAAAATCTCGTTTTCTTCATTGTGGCGTGAGAATTTCTAATTTTAGTAACGCAACAAAGATATTTGTACTTTGTAATACGACTTAATAAAGTAATAAATATGGTTATAAATGACTTTACGATTTTGGCTTTAGAAAAACTGAAATTTCACGCAAAATATATATATATTTTTTTTTTAAAAAAAATAGAAATAAAAAATGTCTCAACTTGATGCTGATTGTCTTAACGAGATCTTTGGATGCCTAGAAAAAGATAAGGCCACTTTATATTCATGCCTACTAGTTAATCGCTTTTGGTGTCAAGTTTCTGTTAGAATTTTATGGAAGGAGCCCAATGCATCGACAAAAGTTCTTAATACCTTGATTATTTGTTTACCTGATGAATCTAAAAATTTCTTATATAACAATGGAATTATTTTAGTACCAAATTTGAAATCTTTATATGCTCCTGACGACCATTTGTGTAAGAAGGAAATTATCTCGGCTCCAACTTCGAAACCTCCATTATTCAACTACGTATCATATTGCAAAGTTCTATCAATTTATAAAATTCATTCTATTGTTAAGCTTTTTCTTACTAACAATCAACAGTCAATTAATACAAAAAAAAATATTAATTTATTAACACAAGAAATATTAAAAATGTTTATGAGCGTTTCTTTGTTGAACAAATTATCATATACTTGTGATGTAAATTATAGCTCAAAAATAAAAAATTTGAAAATATCAGATAGAATAACTTTCATTCATTCTTCTGGAGCGAGATATTGTTTAAAAAATCTTTCAGAATTTACTTGTACTTCAAATATTAATTCTGAAGTTTTTAATCAGCTATCAAAAATATGTCATAATATTCAATCATTAAATATTAGGTTTAACAAATATGCTGATACAGTTTCCGATGGATTAAAAGATTTAATTTCTTCACAAAATAATTTAAAATCCTTATCAACTTATTATGAATCATATCATTGGGCAGATATCATACCTTCGTTGATGAAACATTCTGATACTTTAATCAAGTTAAGCATTAAAGGAGAAGAAAATCATTGGCCATTATCTTTTATAAAAGTTTTCAATAATTTACAAGAACTTAATATATCGTTAAGTTTCATTAATGAAGACGAAGATTTCGAATATTTTAAAGATTTACAACATTTTACTTTTCCACATTTAAGAAAATTAAATGTTAATCTTCCAACAAAATTTGAACCGATAGTAGTAAAATTCTTAGAGAATAATGGAGAGAATTTAGAGGAATTTCAAAGTAGATGTAAATGTAAAAATTCATCAATAAATCGTGCTGTTAACGATCATTGTCCTAAATTGAAATCATTACATACTATATTTGGTGAAAATTTATCAGGATTATTATTAAGAAATATTTTTAAGAAATGCAAAAAATTAGAAAGTATTGAAATATTTCGTCGTGGTTCAAATTTAAGCGGAAAAGAACTTTTAAAAATTGTAGCTGAAAATTCACCGAAGAATTTTCACGAATTAAAATTTCATAATTATTATGCGGAATTAGACGTTGAAGATTTAAAATCCTTTTTTATTAGTTGGAAAAAGCGTAACCCACAAAAATTACTTACTTTAAATTTTAAAAATGTTGGTTCTAAAAAAAATAATGAAATGAAGGAAATTATTAATGAATATGAAAAGAATGGTGTAATTAAAATTTTAAAGGTGTAAATTTATGTATTTTTTAAGTTGTATATATTATTATGTACTTTATTTGTAAGAAATATTTTTGATTGTATATAAATAAATTAATGGATTACATTTTACAATACATAAGATTCGTCCAGAAATTACAGTGAGGATGTCCGGTATGTCTAGGAAAATTTAAAATGCCCAGAAAATGTATCGAAATGTGAAGATTCAGATTGTACAGACATTACCTGGACAGTCTCTATAAAAAAATTCTGGAAAAAACTCCGATAAATGATCATTCTTCTAGTTTTTATTCCGAAGAAACTCAGACACGGGATCATTTTTCTGAAAAATTTTTTATAGGGCGGTTAGAGACACATATGAAGAAATAATATTAAAATTTTTAATTTTAAGTACATGAATGCTTTGTAATAATGAATGCGCGGAATGTATTATTTAATACAGTCTAGCGTTACATAAATTAATTAAATTATCCCTTTGCTATGTTATAGGCCCGTACTGTACATAGTACAGTATCATTAATTACCATACGATATTATCCAATTTTTAAAATAGCATCTTTCCTATATAATCTTTTTTAAACCAGATAAGTTATATGCAGTACTAGACGGTAATAACGCATTCAATTATATATGTCTACTGCTTTGCAATATGACTCATTTAAAAGTACTTCTACGAGAAAAAATTTCAGCAGAAATTTTTTAAATTTTATTAAATAAATAACAAAATGTCTCAATTTTCATAACGAGATATATGATTTAGAGCACTTTATTCACACCTCGAATCTCTGTTAGAATTTTACCCAATATATCGATAAAAGTTCTTAATACTTTGATTATTTGTCTACTTGATTAATCCGAAAACCTTTACATAATAATATTGTCATCCCAACGAATTAATGACCACTTTGTGTAGGAAAAGAGTCATTCCAAATCTCCTAAATTCATTCTGATTAACTTTTATAAATAATCGATTGTTTTTTTTTTCATAAGGGATCGATATTTAATAAGTTTACGTAATCAATCATAAACATTAACCTCTAAAATACCCCCAGCAAATGTTCCAGATGAGCTATAAACTATACACAATACGATCATAAAATAAAATCTATAAAATTAAATAATTTAAAATAAAATAATAAAATAATAAAAATTAAAACTATCAAAAATCCTAACTATAAAATAAATAATCATATAAACACTATATTTAAATTAATTAATCACTCAAATCAAATTCCTATATCAAAATAATAATGTGATGATAAAGGTTTATAAACCCAAGGCAATAAAAGTGACTTTTTGATATACAATTGAAGCTGAGAGTGCATCAGGCCTAAAGAGTCTTGAAAAACGTTGTCGAGGAGAATTATAAACTGGAGCGTATATCGGCTGTGTAGTGGGATCAGGGCCATCCAAGACAATAATTTCATCCTATGTTACAGGTTTGTCGGCACGGCTGGTCCTAGAGCTACGATTATGAATAGAAATACGTTTGTCCTGAACGGTAATGTTACGACTGTTACGTGATTGTTCCCATTTGATGACGCGTTCACAACTGTCTTTCCATAGATGGGTTTTTGAAAAGAATAATGGCTTGCATTAGAATTTTGGATCCCAATCGTACATTATCAGCTCGTGAGAGTTTAAGACTTTTCTTCAGGGTGAGAGATCGCTGTTGTACTAATCTTTGCCTGCATGGCGTCATAGAGTAGACTTGCATATTCAAATGAGTCCGACGAAGTGCCAAGGAGTGAGTATATGGCGCGTGATCAAATGTGAGGAGGTAGTTTTGAAATTCATCAGTGTTATTAAGGAATTGAATGAGTTCGGATCTAAAATGAGTTCGAAATCCGTCGTTTGTGTGCAAGTTGATAAATGATTTGTGTTTCTTCATGCGTATGACAAAATTGATATTTTGTGGTCGCTATACAAAGCGGTTTTCGTTGCTTCAAATAGGTAGTTGATTATGAAGGGCTTTGATAATTAACGACCAAAAGCTGTTGCGTTTAGTGGAAGTACATTTAAAAAACTTGACTTGTTTGATGGTAGTCCAAGTTGTTTGTAATCGAATCGTTTATCAACAAAACAATCTATATTAGATTGAAGCACCATAGTTCCTAAAATGTAATGCTTTATGAATGAATTTCCGAATATTCTGTTCATTAGAAGTGCGATTATATTGTGGCATTAACCTAAATTCATTACTGCCATGGGTAAACCTATTATCATAAGAACTATCTAAATCTAAACTAAGTTTTGCGAGATCATCTGCTTTATCGTTCCCAACGTCACCACTATGTCCCTTGACCTTATGCATGAAATAGTGTAATTTCTCCGTAATCACTAATCAGCAGGAAAATTTTAAATAATAAAAAATTATTATTATGATTCAGCCATCTACACCGCCTAGCATTCTTACGTTGGAAAACATTGTGATAGAGTGAATTACTGATTGGCTGTCTGTATAAATATGGACAATGCTATTAGGAGGACTAACTAGCAATGCTAAAATATGCCATCAATTCCGCACGGGTAGAAGAAGGCCAATCTTGTATGCGAGCTGTGTATTACTATATGTTTCTATAAAGGCAACCCCCATTGAAACGTCCACAACGTTTTCATCCGGTACTTGACCAGGGTGCGAGGGTGGAGTCAAAACCCTAAGCTACCATCTGTATAAAATTGTAACGTATGACGTGATGAGGCAGAGGTTAGTTGATCTTTCAGGATAGAGTCCGGGATCCAACGATCGTCATGAGGTTGGTGGACATTAATCATAGGTGTGGGTAAATCGTCATACAAAGTTGGTAAGTTCGGCCGAAGTGTGGTTGTTGGTTCGTCTGAAAACCACACACTCGGGTATAGCAATCTGTATATTCCTTGCGAGTCTTGAAACACTTCTACAGTTGACAGTTGAAAACGTTGTACCAATCTGGTAGTATTGCCATCCATGATAATGCCGGGAAGTCTATTTTGTGTTGAATAGGGTACAAACTTGTATGGCTGCACTTAGTAAACACTAATTAAAAATTATGTGAGATAATATTGTTAATATAATTATAACTTTGTCATTTTCAAATTTTCATAGAGCGAGATACTGTTTCAGAATTGACCTATAGTTCAGGATACTGCCACCGATACGGTTCAAAGATGAAACAAATTATTGAGCGAAAATCATAATTTCACGTTCGGGGCACCTTAATCAAATGAAGAAATCATCGGTCCTCAGGCCGGTGGTCCACAAACTAAAAAGTGATTTCAGTTGAGGCAAGTACTAGGCATAGTGTATCATTTTATGAGAATACCAATTTTTTGAAGGAAACGATTTTAAAAAAATGAGCGTTGGTTGTAGCGCAGTTTAGTTCCTGACGTTCTTCTGTATACAATTCATTTAGAGTAAGCAAACTACAGACAAATTGACATATTAATTGTAACAATTTTCGTGTTCCATTTGCAAGAAAATGGTTAAAACAAATATACTAGTCAGGAAGTTGTGTTTATTGCATAAAATCCCAAAATCTGGAAATTATCAAAACATAAAACGTTTCAGACTTTCAGTAGTAGTTGTACTAGAAATAGGAGAGAATATTTTAATTGCAGGAAATAGTTTTCTTTATTCAACTAATATATTTTGAATTACATTTTGCAATAGCTTTTTTTTTAGTTCAATATTTCAATATACTATATATGTATGTTCCGCACAAATGTAATATAAACGTGTTAAAAATTATACATATTTAGAAAAAATTGGTCATCAGTTTCGAAATTTTTTATAATACCCAACTTTTTGTATCTAGCTATCATTTCACCAGTTTTGATATCTAACTTAAAACTTTCTTCACTAATTATTAATGAAATTGGATTTTGTGGTTTACGGGCTTTCCAACCAATAAAAAATGATCGCAAGTCATTTGAACCTAAAGTCACATGACTATGAAATTTTAATTCACGAAAACCTTCGGGTGCATATTTAACAACAGCTTCTAATAGTTTTTTTCCTCCCAGAAAACAATGACCACATATACCTAGAAAACTTTCTAATTGTTGGCAACTCTCAAAAATTAATTTTAACATTTCTATTTCATTTCTTGGAAATATAGTATGTAATGATTTTAAGTTTGGACAGAATTCAGTTATGGCTAAATGTAATGAATTATCATTCCTATTCACATATAATTCTTCCAAATTCCTTCCATTATTTTCTAAAAATTTAATCAACATTTTAACTTCTGGACAAATAACTAATTTTAAAATTCGTAAGTGTGGAAAAGTGATATATTGTATTTCTTTAAAGTCAGCATGTCTATATTCAAGTAATAAATTTTTTATTGTGTTTGAATGTTTTGCTAATAAAGATGCAATCTTTGGCCAATCTTGATCATTATGATGAATTTTATGATGATCATCATCATCATCATCATCGTCGTCGTCGTCGTCGTCGTCATCATCATCATCATCATTGTTATTAAGTCTAATACTATACGAATACACATAAACTTCATCGTCGTCGTCGTCGTCGTCGTCGTTGTAGTCATCATCATCATCATCGTCGTCGTCGTCACCATCATCAACAACTTTATCATCACCAATATTATGAAAATAATCACCATAATAATAATCTCCATATTTTATAAATGATACGGATATCAAATTTTTTTGTGATAAAAACAATTCATTTAACTCCTTTGAAATACAACAAAAATGTACTCTAAGTGATTGTATGTTGTGACATATTTGAGACAGTTGTTGAAAAAATTCAGAATTAATGTCTGAGCCGCATCTCAAATCTGAAAGATTATTTAAACAATCATTTGCTCCAGGAAAACTAATAAAATTTGAAATAAGCTTAAAATAATCAGAAACATTATTATCACGACTATCTTCTATTAAACAATAGGCCAATTTTTTTAAAGAAGCATGTTTCATGAACATTCTTAAAATTTCTTGTGATATCAAGCAGTTTGTTTTTGAATTTCCAGTAAGAATTTTGTTATATGAGACATTACCGATTATGAGGTGTGGAATTGAAAGAACTTTGATAAATGATACATAATTAAATAATGGAGATCTTTGATTTGTAGTTGGGATAGAAATTCCATTTTCGAATAAAAAGTCTATTGACTCGTCAGGAAGAAAAGCGACCAGAGTCTCAAATACTTTTAATGATACATCCAAATCGTGCGGTGAGGAGTCAATAAATTTAAAAATCCAAATGTTCTTCCATAAAATTTCAACTGAAGTTCTACACCAAAAACGATTGACTAGTAAACAAGAATGTAAATTAACTTTATCTTCTTCTAAACACTCAAAAATTCTGTTAAGACAATCAACAGTAAGTTGAGAAGACATTGTGTTTTGAGAAACTTGAGAAATTTAGAAGTTTGAGAAGCTTGAGAAATTTGAGAAGTTTAATTTTTTTTAAAAATGAGAGAGAAAAAAAAAGGTGATGAAAATGATGCGAATAGTTAATTTAATTAACTTTAATTAGTCACATGTTGATTTAGCTATATTTGTAGAACAAAATGAATAATGAGCTATATATTAACACGTGAAAATAAAGTGATACGACGCGATGACTCACCAAACATAATAATTGTACTATAATAAAAAATTGTACATTGCTTCTTAAGGACAGGGAAACATGATGCTAATAATGTGATTATATAAATAAGGTCACAGTTCCTAATAATCTCACAGATGATTATTTAAAAAGATGGATAAATTAATATTAGAATAATTAATATTAGAATATTAGAATAAAAAGTCCATCATTATATCATTATTAATTAATAGGAAGCCATTGATCCGCCATGATCCGTGAAATAACTGGGTTATACCAAACAATGATTTTCACGACGCAGCCGCGCAAATCAATGATTCCATAGTTCCCCGTGAAATAACTATTATATAATACTCCAAATATAGGTAGTTGTGACGTGTTATTCATCGAATTTATATTTCGAATTAAAACACCTTTCTCTCGACTAACCTGTTTTTATTCCATTCCGGCTTAATTCCAACACTAATGAGTAGTTACTCAAATAAATACAAACAAATACTGTAAAGACGTTAACTTTATATGATTTATGATAAACATCTTGAGCGAAAGAAATAAAATAAATTTTACTATTGGTTCCCGTGAAACGATGTGTTAGCAGTTAATTTAGGCCGGAATGAAATTTAAACTTTTACAAAGACTAAAGTCGATTTTTCTTAGCTGAAATTAAGTAATTAACATTTCGATTATATGAGTTAATTATTTTAATTATTTTATTATCAACAAATTTAATATATCAGACAAATAGCCTTACGCCTGATCAAATAGGAGCCATAAAAAAAATCATTAAAAATTCCTACTATTTAAGATTGCCACCGCGAAAAGTTTAATTTCTCGCGATACATAAAGTGTTTTCCATAATTACTAAGAATTACAGCGTAAAATTTATTTGGAGAATTTATTAACATTTTTTTATATCATTTATTTTGTACACAAAAAATCTTCACTAATGATTTTTACCATGCGGCTAATACTATGTCCTGATTGTAATAGGGTTCTACCTTTATTTTTCAATATCAAAAATAGTTTCAAGGATTCTACTTTAATATCGTTATGATAATGAACTCGAAGTTAATATTTCAAAACAACTATCTAAATAGAATCAACTCAACCCACAAGACAAAATCAGGCATACTTTTTATAATTATTTGTGCGTCTCCAGCAATTTACTGTTTCTTATTTTCAGCGTTTACTTCTCTGAGTACGTCTCCGATTTCACTTTTGAACCTTTCAGGTACTGTATCTTCAATCCTGCATCTGACATACGACAATTTGGTCACTCTTTTCTAATCAAAGAAACAAAGAGGGTAGTTTGGTCCTCTTAAACTTTACATCTAGGATAGCCCGGGCTTCAGTACGCGTTGGCTTCACAAGATGAACCACCACATTTAACAACAGTAGATTGCACTCCTATAATTGTAAGAGAATAAAACTATAAAATTTTCCTTTTTATATAATATGAAAGAACGTAATAAAATGTTAAAATAAGCTATCCAAATTAGAAATACATAAGCGCCACTATTACACATTATCACATATATTACCATATATTTATTACACATATTACACATATTACACATATTTACACAATATTTTTTTAGTATTTTATCTGATACACATTTATAAATGGGCAAAATAGATAAGGCGAATGAAACAAAATTAGCCGGGTTAGTAATGAATAAATGATCGTAAATGGAACTGAATGGCTGTATCTTAATAGTATTGGTAGCGAAATATGGTTTAAATTCTTCGGGACTAGGGCTAGCCAACTTTAAAAGAGCTTTTTTATTTTTATTTATTACACAAAGTAGCAGTACAAAATACAAAGATTTTTAACACTAAAACCGAAAGTAATTAGAAAACTGAACACTAAATCGCTACGAGGGCGATGTCACTTTGGTGGAAAATCGAAACAGAGAAACGAGATAACAGGGGCGACAAATATTTTAATGTCACCTGATTTTCACTACAGCAAAACCAGACAAAAAAAAATTTCTCCCGAAAATATATCACACAATATAAATCATTTGTTTAGGGTTTCTTATTATATACGTAAACTCCTGTTGTCGACTTTCGACAATAACTGGGAAAGTTAGGGCTAAAGCAGGCTCTAGCCTACAGGGACCGGTATTGGAAGCTTTATTAATTCTCATCAAGGAATTTCCGTAGATTAAAATTAAAATTATGTAAAATTAAGCTCAAAAGATTTGGAATCATTTTATTAATTGAAATTGCATGTACTGTACTAATATTAAGACGTTTAATTTTCAAGTGAAGTTGAATATTATTAATAGGTATGTACTATAGCTTAAAATAATTATCTTTAACTCGAAGATTTTTATAACAAACAATACCTTTCCTGGATCAATGAGATTGATTAAAGAATTAACCTTCAACCACTAATTAAATGTATAAATTATTTATTTAAATTATTGGCGTAAATTTTCACATTTCACAATCTACTTTATCTGTTATATAACAGGTGTATGTAACACGATTAAATTCAACTTACTATAAGAAGATAACAACGATTTTATTTTTTGACAATACGTTGAATTTCATATTATTTTTTGTTAGATAAAATGCCTAATCAACTTCCAGCTGATTGTCTTAATTAAATTTTTAATTATTTAGATGTACATAAAGCTGCATTATATTCATGCTTACTAGTTAATCGTCTTTGGTGTGAAATTTCTGTTAGAGTTTTGTGGAGAAACATTTGGGATTTAAAACGTCCATCATATAAGTTTGGAATATCATCACAAATTCTTAATACTTTAATTAATTGTCTTCCTAAAGAATCAAAAGATCTCTTATATAAGAATGGAGCTATTCCAATTCCAACTTCGAAATCTCCATTGTTTAATTATGCATCATTTTTGTAAAGTTCTTTCAATTCTTGATATTAATCTAATACTTGACGATGCCTTTTATAGCAAAAAGTATTTTAAGAATCAAAATCTATACATACATTATTAAATAATAACAATATGATTGCACAAAAAATATCAAAAATGCAAACTACTTTGAATAAACTGACCTATTATTCTGATTTTTATGATATAAATATTCCAGATTTCATAAATTTTCCTGGAGCAAATGATTGTTTAAAAAATCTTTCAGAATTAGAATGTGATTTAAATGTTCATTTTAAATTTTTTTTATCAATTATCTCAAATATGTTACCATATACAATCATTAAATATAACATGCGAAGAAATTGTTTCAGATGGATTAAAAGATTTTGATTTTTTCACTTTGCAAATACAATAACAAAATTAATTGTACAAGGGGTGGCAAGTTATTTATTGCTGGATTCATAAATTTACAAGAGCTTGTTATATCATTTGATTATAGAGATGATTTTGAAAAATACAAATATTAATTTTACAAAATTACAAATTTTAAAATTTGTTAATGGATTTCCAAAAGTTGAAACTTTAATTAAATTTATAGAACACAATGGAAAAAATTAAAAGAAATATACAGATAAGCATAATAATTTTTTAAATTTAACTATATCTAAATTTTGTCAAAATTTGAAATCTCTTTATACTCGATTATAAAAAATGAAATAAGAACATTAAAAATAATTTTTATTAGTTGTTAACAATTAGAAAGTATTAAAATTAGGAGACGTAATTATGTAAAATTAGAATCAAAAGATTTAGAATCCTTTTTTATTAGTTGGAAAAACCGTAAGTCACAAAAATCACTTTCCTTTATCATAATAGTAATAATGAGGAAAATAATGATAATATGAAAATAATAGAAAAATATAAAAAGTTGGTATTATTCAAAATTTGAATTTGAATAAAAATAGTTTTTTTTTTAATTAATTTAAATATTTATTATCATTTATATTAATAAATTTTAAACTATTGTTAAAATTTAATACTAAATTCTAGTTTATATAGTATTACAGTGCTTAAATATTAATAATTACCTAGTATTATAATACTTTAGGTAATTTGTAATAAAAAACTATAAAGTTATACTAATTTAGTAAGTTAATTACAATGCTATTACCTATTATTTAATTTTTAGAACAAGTAATCAGTAATTCGAATTTATCATTTTATTTATAGAAAGTAGCTTATAATAACCAGTAATTTATATACATTAGATTTGAATTAAATTCAGTTGTAAATATTAAAGTAACTTTGTGCATAATTTGAAGTTAATTATAATATCTTAACTTATTATTTTATTCGTAGAAAAGTGACTCATAATTATCAGTACTTGATATCAAAGTCATGAGCTGATTATATTAAATGAAAATAAAATTATTAATTACCTATTATTTATTTCAGAAGAATAACTTATACGGTAATTTTCAGTATTTATAACATACTATTTTATTGACAGAAAAGTAATTTATAATAATCAATACTTTAAATAAAATAGATATTTAAAGTTAGCTATAATATTTTAACTTATTATTTATAATTATTAGTCACTTACTAAGTAATTATATTAATACAAAATTATGATATACAGTTATATAGTAATCTTCTAATTTAGTTATAATATAATTAATTACCATATTTTGCGGTATATAAGCACCCTTTTTTGCACTTAATGCCGGCCAAGATCCTCATAATTATGGCCGGAGTGCTAATTTTCGGGGTGCTTACTAACCGCAAAATACCGTACCTATTATTTCATTTTAGAATAACTCATACAGTAATATGATAATTAGTATTTTCATTATATCTGAATTAAATTTAAATACAACTATTTAAGTAAATTTTAAAGAATTATAGTATACTATTTTATATACAAAAAAGTAATTTATAATAAACAATACTTTGAATATAATAGATCTGAGTTAATTTTAAATGCAGCAAACGAAGTTGTGGTTTTAATTTGGAGCCAGGTATAATATTAAAACCTATTATTTTATTCACAGAAAAGTAGTTTATTATAATCAGTACTTTGTATATATTATTAGATCAGGTAATCAAAATTATGACATCATATATCTTTTAATTTGAAGTTAACTATAATATTATTTATTACCTATTATTTTAATTATAGAAAAGTGGCTTATAACAATCTAGTACTTTGAATTTATATTATGATATTATAATCTTATTATAGAATAGTAATTTATAATAATCAGTATTTGAATAAATAGATCTGTACTAAATTTAAATATAGCGAAGTTGTGGCTTTGTGATTAATAATCATACTTGGAGTTGAATATAATATTACAGAAAAGTGGCTTATAGTAATTAGTACTTTACATATATTAGATTTAAATTAAATTCAAATGCAACTATTAAAGTAACTTTGTGCATAATTAGAAGTTAATTATAATATTTTAACTTATTATTTTATTTACAGAAAAGTAATTTATAATTATCAGCACTTGTTATAAACTTGTGATTACTAGGTAATATATCATATTTTAAGGTTATTTATAGTTACTTGTTATTTTACTGATAATCAGTATTTTTTTTTGAGCTAAATTAAATTTAAATACAGCTATTAAAGCAAGTTTATGTTATTTTACTGATAATCAGTAACTATGTTATTTTACTGATGATCAGTATTTTTATTTGAGCTAAATTAAATTAAATTTAAATACAGCTATTAAAGTAACTTTATGAAGAATTATAATATACTAATTATTTACAAAGAGTGATTTGTGATAATCGAATACAACCATCAAAGTAACTTTATGTATAATTTTAAAGATTATAATAATATTTAATTCAGCAAACAAAGTTGTGGCTTTATTATGATTAGTAATTATATTCGAAGTTAGATATAATATTACTAATTATTATTTTATTGACAGAAAAAGTAACCTATAATTATAAATACTTGTCATCAAAATCATGAGCTTGTGATTAGTAATATATTATATGATAATCTTAGTTATAATAATATTAGTTATCTGTTATTTTATCTCAGAAGAACAACTTATATAGTAATAATCAGTATTGATAATCTGAATTAAATTTAAAATAGTAACTTTATATATAATTTTTAAAGAATTATAATATACTAATTTATTGACAGAAAAGTAATTTATAATAATCAATACTTTAAATAAAATAGATGTGAGTTAAATTTAAATACAAGCAAACAAAGTTGTGACTTTGTGATTAGTAATCGTATTTGAAGTTAGATAATATCAAAACCTATAGTTTATTTACAGAAAAGTAGCTTATAATAATCAGTACTTCATATAAATTAGGTTTGAATTAGATTCAAATGCAATAATTAAAGTAACTTTGTGCACAATTCGAAGCTAGTTATAATATTTTAACTTATTATTTTATTTACAGGAAAGTAACTTATATTAATCAGTACTTTACAGAAATTGTCGGAAAATTCAAATTTACTTTACAGCTGCTATCAAAGATCATGATTTTTGTAATGATTTGATATTTTGATGACATTAATTACTATCTTCTTATCTACAGAAAAAAATCAATTAATCTAATATTATATTAAAGTATAGATCATCAAGATTATATGTCATACTAATATGTAGATTTTAATAAATACTAAACTATAATCTGACTAATCTATTAATTATGAATTTACATTCACATGACTTCTGTTTCAACACTGTTATAATATTATAAGTAATATAAATAATATAAAAAGGACTATTCTCTTTATGACTCATTTTTTTTAATTTTTTTTTAGCCCTTTTTATAAAATCTTTTAAAAATGAATAGTAAAATGCCCTCCCAACTTCCCGTACTTCCCATCGATTGTCTTAAGAAAATTTTTGAATGTTTAGATGATAATAAAGTCGCTTTGCATTCATGTTTATTAGTTAGTCGTCTTTGGTGTAGAGTCTCTGTTGAAATATTATGGAGAAACATTTGGGATACTGTATTATATCAACTGGACGCGTTATCAAAAATTTTCAATACTTTAATCGCTTGCCTTCCTAATGAATCAAAAGAACTTTTATTTAACAAAGGTGTTTTTATTCCAACCCAAACTTCGAAATTTCCATTATTTAATTATCCATCATTTTGCAAAGTTCTTTCAATTCTTGATCTAATGATAATCGATGATGAATTTAAAAAAATTACCACAAATCATGAATCTTTTATTTTACTAAGAGAAAGAAACTATTTGATAGCACAAGAAATGTTAAAAATGTTTATGAAAGAAATTCCTTCTTTAAAAAAACTGGTTTATTACTCCGATATTTATGGTAGCAAAATTCCGAATTTTATTAATTTTTCCGGTGCAAGAGATTGTTTAAAAAATCTATCAGAAATGAGATGTAGCTCGAACATCAATTCTGAATTTTTTTATCAATTATCTAAAATATGCCATAATATTCAATCATTAACTATAGAATTCAGTATTACAAATTTGGATGGATTAAATGATTTGATTTTTTCACAAAATGGTTTAAAATCTTTATCAGTTAAGCGGTGTATTGATTATGATGATAAAGAGGATATAGATTGCGCAAAGATCGTACCTTCATTAACAAAACATGCAAAAACACTGACGAAATTATTTTTACAAGGAATATCAACATCATCATTTTTTACCAAATTTACAAATTTACAAGAACTTGATTTATCATCAGGATTTGAAGATTTTAAAGAATTACAATACGTTATTTTTCCATACTTAGAAATTTTAAAATTATATTATGGATATTCGGAATTTGAAATGTTGATTAAATTTTTAGAAAATAATGGAAGGAATTTGAGGGAATTTAATGTATATGGATGTAATAGTAATAATTCGTTAAATTTAGCTATAGCAAAATTTTGTCCGAATCTGAGATCACTATATACTCAATTCAAATTTGATGAAATAGAATCATTAGCGGTTATCTTTAGTAGTTGTCAACAATTAGAAAGCTTTAAAACTTTATGTGATAAACCATATTTTGAAGGAAAGAAATTATTGGAAATAGTTGCTAAATATTCACCCAAGAATTTTCATGAACTGACATTATGTAATTATGTAAAATTAAGAAAAGATGATTTGGAATCGTTTTTTATTAATTGGAAAACCCGTATACCTCAAAAATCACTTTCTTTTATTGTTAATGATAGTAAATTTATAAAAAATAGCAAAAATAAGAAAATAATTAGAAAATATAAAAATTTGGGTATCATTAAAAAATTTGAATAAGAGTATTCAAATCCATAATATATAATTAAAAAATTTGATCATATCTAGATTACCTTATATAAATTAATAGTGAATTATTGAATTATTTGAATTGTGTAACATGTAACATGTTTCTGTTAAATTTATTATGATTTTTCTTTGTTCATTTAAATTGGATTCGTGTTTATCGGAAATACCGATCGATAAATAATATAAATAATCTCCAGTAAATTCTTCAGCACATATTTATAGGATTATTTTGTACATTAATCGATTCATCGGGTTCATCCGATTATTTTATCGTTACCAATGGGAAATATCAGTTTCTCCTTTAGTGCGCCTAAATACTTGTATAAATTAGTATGATGAACGTCGATCATTTTTTAGTTCATTTTGTGTGCACAATTTACTATATGGTTCAAGTTCATTAATCCCGCAGGTCGCTAGAAAAATATACAATATTTAATAGTTACTCGGCACTTCGTGCCGAGTAACTGTTGTATTGCAATAAGCAATATGATTGGTGGGATTTACTGAGCGCAGCTCACTGATCATATTCTTATTGCAAATACATGTAAGGCACGCAGTTACGAGTAGTGTTTGGATCCGAAGCGGTTTTATCCGGTTTTTATCCGGTATCCATTTCGGTTAATTCAGGATGGAACTATCAGAATTACCAATTTTTTGATTCATAATATATTAAATATTCTGGTCGAAATTATAGTCTATTCAGAGCTGAGATTTACAATCTTTTTTCGGCAATAATCTCATTTAAAATATTTTTTATCCGGATCAAAACACTAGTTACGAGGTCACGTTGTAACTGTTTTATCAGGCTTACGTAATAGGTATTTATTATACAACTTAGTAACTGGTTGTACTATCATAAATCATCAATTAGTAAATGCCTGATAAATAAAGTGTATCAGTATACTGTATATCAGTACCCCTAAATATATATATGAATTAACGGATCAAATTTGGATGATGATAAAATCGCCGCCAATAATTTATTATTGGAATTCATTAATAATAGTTTTTGGAAAAAATCAGATAAAACGTGAAATATTATATCAATATCATTAACAAACTATTTCGTTAAGAAAATTTAAATAATTGTCGCCTAACCAACATCAATTATAATAAAATTCGTAGAAAACGTTATGTTAGTAGTACTGTATTGCGTTATAATAATCAATCCTTCTTTAATTACTTTTTATGAATTAAATCAATACAATTTTTAGCAAATTATAAAAAATGTTTGGAATCGATCTCTCTTAAGAAAGAAAGTTTATGGAATTGAAAATAAAAAAAAAGTACTCACGGGAAGAGACTAAAAGTAAGGGTAAAGGACGAAGTGGAAGGGAAAAGGCGAAAAAAGGATGTGAGAAAAGAGTAAGAAGGAAAGAGTGAGGAAGTAAAGGGTGCGTGAAGAGAGAAAGTGAGAGAGGAAGGGAAAGGAAAGAAGAGGGAAAATGCGAGTATACATGCGTAATTATTTCAGATATTTCGTATTGGTGAATATTTATTACACCAAATTTTGTTCAAAGATTCATATTAAAATAGTAAGTATTACACTAGTATTACACCAGTGTAATGCCGAATTGGTGTAATGTGCCGTAATATTTCTCCATGATTCGCCCCCATGTAAGGGTGGAGAATGGTTCATATATAAAATTTTCTCTCAGTATTCAAAAATGATGTAAAATATGATGTACAGTATATTTCTTAATTTTGCTTTGTACTGTAGAATACACGAATTTACTTATAATAATCATTTTAATATGATTTAATATATTTAGTAGGAACATATAATTATAAGTGAATCTTAATTCACTTTTATTCAAAAAATCTAGACGTCTTCTACCTCAACGTCTATTTCTTTTCTCAAATTTATTAATAACATCTAAGGCTTTGTATTTTTTAATTAATTTCCCGGTTTTGTTATTATTTACAGGACCATCACCATCATAGATAAATGAAAATGGTCTTTGTGATACACGATCTTTCCAACTAATAAAAAATGATTCCAAATCTTTTGAATGTAATTTTGCATGAAATAAATTTAATTCATGAAAATTTTTAGGAGAATATTTAGCAACAATTTCTAACAGTTTTTTTCCTCCTAATGACTTATCACTAGAAATTCTAATACTTTCTAATTGTTGACAATTATCAAAAATCATAATTAATTCTTCTATTCTTTTAAATTCTGTATGTAATGATTTTAAGCTTGGACAATATTTAGCTATAGCTAAATTTATTGAATTATTAATAACTGAATTCACACAATTACTTAGTACAAGTTCAAGTTCTTCTAAATTCTTTCCATTATTTACTAAAAATTTAGTCAATATATCAACATGATTAACTGGATAAAAATCTAATATTAAAATTCGGAAGTTTGAAAACATAATTTTAGTAAAAATGGATGGTAGTGATGTTCCACTTAAAAATAATTTTGTTAAAGTATTTGACAATGTGAAATAATTAAGTATATCATCATCAAAATTACTCTCATTGCAACTATTACAACCGCTAAATGATATGGATTTTAAATTATTTTGAGAAAGAATCAAATCTTTTATTCCAACTGAAGCAATTTTTTCAAATATTATAACTAAATAATTTATATTGCGACATATTTTAGATAGTTGAAAAAAAAATTCAGAATTCATGTATGAGTAACATTTCAATTCTGAAAGATTTTTTAAACAATCTTTTGCTCCAGGAAAATTAATAAAATTTAAAAAATTATAATTTTTATAAAAATCATCATCATAGCAAGCATAATCATCATAATATTCCATAAAACTAAAATCCATTTTTTTTAAAGAAGAAATTTGTCTCATAAACATTTTCAATATTTCTTTGGTTATCAAATAGTTTTTTTGATTTTTAGATAAAATTTCGTTATCTTCAAATAATAGATATCGAATTGAAATAACTTTGCAAAATGATGCATAATTAAACAATGGAGGTTTTGAGATTGAAATTGAAGTGACTCCATTATTAAGTAGAAAGTCTTTTAATTCGTTAGGAAGACAAGCGATTAAAGTCCTTATTTTTTCAAATTCCCAAATATTTCTCCACAATATTTCAACGGAAATTCTGCACCAAAGACGATTTACCAGTAAGCAAGAATGTAAAGTAACTTTGTCTTCCTCTAAGCACTCGAAAATTTGGTTAAGACAATCAGTAGGAAGTGTTGAAATCATTTTTTTAAAAGAAAATGTGTTGTAAAAAAAATTTTATGATAATATATTCATATATCTTGATATATCTTGCACTTCAGATGACTAATGCTAATCAATTTGCAGAGTCATGTGATCAATATTGAATCAAATATGAAAGGTTCCTCAAGTAAATATATGTGGCTTTCCATTATGGCATACAGTTAGTAAAAAGCAAAGTATTGATGATAATTCTAATGACCGAGCACCTTGTGTAGAACAATATAACAGAGAGATTCTTTCCTTTCTTAGCATTCCTATGTGTTAAATTCATTTTATATTTGTATTCACATGTAAAAAGTCTAGAAAAGCACTATTTTATCCGATTTATGTCTGATGCTTTTTTAGACATTTATTACACATGAGCTACAAATTTAATACATTTTGTTTTTATAGGGCATAGGAAATAACTCACCGCATCATGTGTTCGAAACATCTTTTGACTCTCAGAGCTACTTCACCAATGACTTCCGATATTAAACATATGGGCGGGTTTGATTCATCCGCAATATCACGTGTTATTGCTAAGCCACCTTAATTAAAAATCGTTCAAAATAATCCTCCGCTATGACAGAATAAAGATAAAAAGTGTTGAAGAAGCAAGTTTTAGCTTCCTTCAATATATATCTCTAAAAATATCTTTGTAAATAGGAAACTACAAAAGAAAAAAAAGAAGTTAGAACAAAATTTTTTTTTCCAAAGAAAAAAATAGAAACAGAAAAAATAGCTGAAAAATAAAAAAAACTATTTACTATAACTATTCATACAACTTAAAAATGACCTACCATAAGTTAGATGGGTTGTTAACTATGTTAGATGGGTTGAACCGGGTTTTTATACTAAGTTTTTTTGTTTTAAATAAAATAATTCAATTGATCTGCAAATTCACCTTATACGTTGACTTTTTTCGTTTACGTTTAAAAATTATATAAAGTTTGTAAATACATTTAATCATTTATTTATTAATTAAAAATAAAGGCAAAAGCATGTAGCGTATCCGGATTGGTATAGCTAAAGGATATCCGATAAAAATGGTTAGCTGTTTTCAAATTAATGCGACCCCCCTGTATGTCACCCCCTAAGGAAATCGGTTTTCGCAAATGTGGAAAACCCGGAATTTTTCTGAATAACTTTGTAGAAAAGGTCCGATTGCTAGTGATTTCCAGAGGAAATCTCAGGAAATTTTCAATTATTCAAATAGTTTGTTTATAAGTGAGTGATAAAACTTTGTTAATATAAACACTTTTTTATAAGCAAACTACCTTTATAACTGAGAATTTCCCAAGATTTCCTCTGGAATCGCTAATAATTTGTCCTTTCCCACATAGTTATTCAGGAAAATTCCGGGTTTTCACAAATTTTTGGAAATCGATTTCCTTAGGGGATGACACGCAGGGGGTCGCACTAATTTGACAACGACGATAAATCCTGTGTACGCTGATCGATTTGATATTACACGAAAAATATTTTATAATTGCGATGAACCAAACCCGCCGATATGATAAAACTCATCATGTAACGCTTCTTCAATATAAACCTGTTTGTCGTCGATATGAACTTCTTATCTAGTAAATAGATTTCATTTGTATATGCGTTAAATTGTTAATTCATTTGTATATACGGTAAATTGATAATTGTCCGATTTCTTTGAAAGTAGTAAGAAAATTTCTTTTATATGTGAAATTGCACGAGTTGTTAAAATTTTCTTTTACTTACCATAATAAATGAGAATCTTGCATCCTAAACACACTTTATGTTTTCGTACGCTCTAATCTATCAATTATTACACAGGAATGAAGTTATTGATAAATGAGAAGATATCTTCCAAATTTGACGTGAATATTCTAAATATTAAGAGTATTTCAGGATTATTAGTGAAGTTTTAAAAAGTATATTGATTACATATAAATTTTGAAAATTTTATTGATAGTTGTTTTGACTGGGTTCTAATTATTGACTACATCAAGTTATTCTCTTATATTTATGCTATATTTCCTTATGATTCTATTACATAGTATTTATTATATTGAGGTACCGTTCTAATACCAGTTTTATGGATATTGGATACTCATAATGAATTAGACTTTTCTTGTTTTCAATAATAAAAAAGCAGAATTGGAATATTTTATTTTTAAAATTATTTTTCAAAGTGAATAAGACATAAAATGACCCCGTGTTTAGTACTTCAGATCATCTCAAATTAATCCTGAAACAACTCAAACAATGAACAGTACTGTAACAGTACTGTATAATTTATTGCGAAATCACGTGATAAAATGGCGTAGCCAAATCAAATGTTACGCCATATTATTCTAAGTTACTATCTTAAATATTTATTTTCTTTACTTCGTAAATTTTATCATTAAAAATACATCGGTGTTATGTTCATTGTTTCTCTGAATTTGTCAACTTCGATATGTGGAATTAATGCATTAATCCAGATTGATCTTTTAACCGAAAATTATTATTCCATTCTTCCTATCATACCATAAAACAAGATTTTTAAAGGATGTCATTCTACTTTAAAAAGTTTGTAATTTTCAAATGAAAAAAAGTGTTATTTTGACAAATGCTGTAATAATATTTAACGATTTACTTAAGACTATATGTTATTTGTTGATAATATTATCGTAATTTTCGATTATTATTGGAAATGGTAAATGATGATATTACAGTACTAAAGAATCACTGAACTACACCTATAGCAGAATGTCATCCAAATTTTTGAATGTTTAGAAGGTACTTTATATTCATAAATCCAGAATTTCTGTTGAAATTTTGCGAAAGAACATTTAAAATTTTGAAAAAAAAAATTCTTTCCCTATCATATAATAATCTTATCCAAAATAATTGATTTATAAAATATTACCAGAAATATTACCAGAATAATTACTATGATTTTCCGGAGCGAAGCGAAGGACTAACACTATGAAAGATGATCGACCAACGTGAATTTCTCTATCGCCTCACATAATGTCATCCAATGAAATCGCAAATTTAGTTTGATGACAGTGATGATGACGATCACCGTCGTAAGTTCTCAATGATAAAAGATTGTACAGTATCTTTATTAAAAACACATCCAAATACAACAAAAAATTTACGAAAATACCTTTAATAAAATACAACTCCTTACTTTTATAAATTTTAAAATTAGTTAACTGTCCAGCAGAAGTAATATGTTAATTTAAAGAGTATGAAAGTAATAGTAATTCATTAAATTTAACTATAGCTGAATTTGTTCAACTTAAAATCACTATATACTAAATTTCCAAGAAATGGAACAGAAATATTAGAAGCAATCTTTGAGAATTGCCACAATTAGTTCTTGAATTTGCTTTCTTGAGTATTCCAAAAGATCTTTAGTCACATAACCCTAAACAATAGATTGTTAATGGCGAAGTAACTTAGTAGGAAACAGCACTATATAAATAAAATAGTACCTCATATATTTTAATAACTTAATTGTATCCACATAGAAGAGTATAAATTCTTTCCCGACTTGTAATTTTGTTTCTTTCATTTGTGTCATCAATTCGATATCGGGTTTCTTAATTTGTAATTCATAATTACGCCTCAATTCTTGACTATGGAGTTCAGCGTTCAGCTTACGAGATTCATATTTGAACTTCATTTTATATTTACTTATTATATCGCCCACCTTAAAATCTACACAAAATAAAATGCACCCAACAATCAGGTTTTTTGATCGTAAAATTCGATAACATCATCCAACAATCAAACCCGATCAAAAATCCGATCAATCAGAATTGAACAGACCTAACTGGTGCGAAGAACAATAAGTATTACAATTCCAATTCTACAAAAAGAATATCACATGTTTATCCAATTAATATTCATCAAATCTAGCTAGACAAGAACAAAAAATTTTTGATTACTGCATGTAACTAAATGAATAAATAGCATGCTTGACGGGTTATCCCGAAATTTACGTGAAAAATTCTCTGATGATAAATTCCAGAGATCATTTTTACTCTGCGCCGTGATCATTATAGCGGTATGTATTGCCAAGTATATTGACATGTGGAGCCAATATATATGTAACAAGATCCGAATACCGAATTTTTTGCTTATTAGATCAAAATTAACAGTCCAACACCTTTTCAGTTTCTCGTGTTAATTTATCATTATTGACATATAACGAATATTCGTAGTATAAGTTTTTTCATTAAGATCGTACATATGATGTATACTTTGAGATTGTCCATCCCCGGTAATTGTCACGTAACCAAGTAACATATGATTCGTGACAAATAGAAATCAAGTGACAAAATAATTCATGAGATTTAAATGAGATCTGGGTGATGATAGCATGTAATAAAGTATACATTTATATATTTTAAATCTAGATATATTTACCAATCAAAAATGAAATCCAAATATATTAAATTTAAGAAAATTATTTCCTACTACCATATGTACAGTACTAAGAATTCTCATCTAATTAGAAAAACAGGAATGAGAACCATAGAGTATATTTCAAACAAACACTCTTTATAGTTTGGTACTAATGATAATTTCTTTCATGACTAACTTCATAAATCATTTACTTATCCTTGGACCGATAGATATGATTTATTTGAATCCAATTTTGCTACGATTAGAGTGGCCCATTTTTATTACATTCTTTATATACGTAATTACTTCTAATTTGTATAATCAACATTTAGCTGGAAATGATGCGATTTAATAATGAATATCACATTCGAATAGCATTTATCGGTATATATAAATATTATCAAACGTCAAAATTTTCTTCGAAGCAATTCTTGTCAGAAGTTAAACAATTTGAAAAATTCAGATTAGATAAATAACTGCAAATCATCCAGTAATGATTATAATACGTTAAATATAAATTCCAGTACTTTATACTTAAACATATTATGTATTAAAAAAAAATATTTTCAATTTACAAAGTGATGTAATCGTATAGGATTTAGTGATTGTTTCCGGAATAAAAAAAAATTTCGTCCCCGTCAAGAATTTTTGAGTATCCAGATTCAATCCGTCATTTGCAAGTAATTCGCATACAAAATTCCAGTATGTACAATTAGCATCATAACATTTCTGCCAGAATTACGATTAATTTTGGCAGAAATGACTAGCTTAGAATTATATATATTATGAAGACTTAACGGAACTTCCGAATAACCCGAATAACCCGTCTTCAATATCTTCCTAACCGTTACAGCAAAATTCGAAATATAGTGGAAGTGGACACTTGAAAATTTTATTGTCGGGATTGTCGGATACTCAGGTTAACTCGGCTAGTCGGATTATCTGTTATTAGAAAAGATTTAAATTTTAATATAACATACAGTAATTACATTGTATATACAATTATACTTATACTACGATATTATATATATTATATGCCACGTGTTATATATCTTTTCTAATAACCCGACTAGCCGAATAACCGAAACCGAACAATCCCGACAACAAGTGTCCACTATATTTCGAATTTTGCTGTAACTCAAAAACACTATATCCGGATATTTAATTATACCGGATATCCGCTAACATAATCAGATAGGATAATTAATCGTTATGAACTTACATCCTTAAAAATTGGCCAATAATTTTAGGTCAGCTGATGTAAATCACTACTTGTACGGTTGTACCATTTCTTGTTTTCTTATCATTGTATATATAAAAGTTAAGCGATTCCAACGGTATATTTTAATTTTTTTCAAAAATTTCTCTCCAAATTCCATCAATAATAGACCAGTATATAAAGGAATTTTTTTTTTTTTTAAATGATCACTAAAAATAAATTATATATAATTAACAAATGACGCACAAATTATGATCTCATGATTAACAAAAATATTCTATGCATCTACTGCATATTCTTTTTTTTTCATATAAAAGATTTATTAATACACAAGATTTTTGTAAATCTCGTTAATCACTTAATCCTTGTTTGATGCTTGACAATGCGGAGGTAATTCTAACCATGTTAATCTTCACGTACCATGTATTAGAGAGAAGACTTTAACATTTGAGAATGACATATATATTAACCCTCATGGATTAAATTAACCCTTTGTCGATCAAAAGATTTTTCTTTATATCATTAAAAACAGGTTTATTCCGTATTAAGCATATTCAAATCATTTGGATAACTAAAAATAATTTAAATAAAATAAAAATTAATCCCCTTAAAATCGTATGTATGTTACGTATACAAACTCCGCATGTATTATAAAATTGTTAAATTGGTCACACAAATAAGGAGTTGATTTACAAAAAAAAAAAATATAAATATCCCTATGAAATTTTTAAAAATAAATATATTAAAAAAAAAGTATTTTAGTATTATTCAATTTCTTTTATGAAAAATTATATGATTATTAATTTTTTTTAGCGAAGAATTTTTAATATTTTGTTTTGCCTTATAAATTTAATAAGAAACGACTAAAAAAAATAAATTAGAAATTAAAAAAAGTATAAAAAAAAAATCCGAATTCAGGATTTCATTAATTTAAACGAATATTATATACACGACACGTGATTCAAGTACTTTAATTTTCTTTGAACTACACAAAGAACTATAAACAATTTTATTCAAGATGTCTGTCATAAGCGGAGGCTCAGATTACGATCGACTTCCTTTTGGTAGTAGTCCGTCATCAGTGGTATCATATCCGATAAATCAGGATTATCCAGGAGGAGCTCAATCGGTCATGTCTTCTGCAGTTACAGCTGCAAATTCTATATTACCACCTGAACAAGCGAACATTAATTTTAAACCTACTACTACAGCAGTAACAAAAATATCTAAATTAAAATTACATGTTTCATTGGATTCAACAATTTATACAGCTGGTGGTATTTTAACTGGAAGATTGGCATTGACAAGTTCTACTGCACGCTCAATAAAACTTGGTGAAATTTCTGTAGAATTAACCGCTTTTGAAGAATTATCTGTTAAAGAATATACTGCTTCACAATCTTTTTTGTCTTCTAGATTAGTTTTTCAAAGTGAAAATTTACCACCTTCTAATGCTGTACATGGTCCAAAAGATAATGGTTATTGGACGGCTAAAAAAGGGAAAACAACTTTTCCTTTTGCTTTTAAAATACCTGTTGATGCACCAAGTTCTGTTACATATGCAAGTTTGGCATCTCTAAAATATGTTGTAACTGGGTAAGCAATTTATCGTAATGTTTTATTTATTTTTTAATTTAATCGTCTATTTTTATAAAATTAAAATTATTTAAATTAATTAATTACAATAGGGTTGTTCAATTCTTCAACAATAATAAAGCGGATACGCTTTTTAAATCAAAAGAAGCTCTTGTCGTTGAAGCTTGGGATGGTCAAAACCCAATTTACAAACAACCCGTAAATGAGACTAATATGAAACAGTTATGGATGGGTGGATCAGGTGCTGTTACCTTAGAAGGAACATTATCAGAAACATTATTTCAAAGTGGTGGAAATGTTAGTGTTCAAGTGAGAGTTAAAAATGAAACTAAGAGAAGGGTAATGTATGATTTTCCTGTTTTTCTTAATTTTAATATTTTTAAAATTTTGTTTAACTAAATTTTTAATTAATTTTAGGTTCAAGGAATAAAAGTAGCCATTACACACAAACTTTTAATTTTAGCTAATAAACATAAGAAAGAAATTGATGATGTTAAAGTCGTTGGAGATACAATTACCGAAGAATGGTTTAAAAATAAAGACTTTTTATTTGATTGTGGAGAGGATCGTTCAACTACTATTCATATGAATGTCCCCGTAAGTGAATTAAATATTTTTTTTTTTTTTTTTTTGAAGTCGTTTAAAAAAAATTATAATTAATAATGTTTGATTTTCTTTATTATTTTTACTCAGAGAAATGCAAGAACGATAAGAAATACTGCACTATTTGAAGTTGTGTGTTTTATTGTCGTATCATTATATTTGGGACCATTCACGTATGTAATTATACAAAAATTCACATGTAATTATAAAAAAAAAAACGTAATTATTAAATTTATTTATCATATTTTATAGGAAGGATCTTACTGTTCATCTTCCCGTTTATATTGCACATTCCGCGTCTTTACAACCGGCTCCTATAGCTGATGCAGATTTGAACGTATTTCCAAATCATTATAATATGATGGATGAAAATGCAGAATTCTTTGTTGAAGATACGAGACAAGATGATGATGATGTTTTAGGTGTAGTTTCAACACCAGTAAATATTCCAAAAAAGGGTGGTAGAGTACTTCCTTGGTCAAATGAAGAAGATGATAGTCGTGGACATTATTCTCCTGCAAAAGGTTCTGCTGGATCATATATGTTTGGTTCTGCAAGTCCAAAGAAACTTGGATCTTTTGCATCATCTTTGCTTGGAAGGCCAAAACAAATGTCACCACCGAATCCATCGAAACTTATCGCAAAATCACCCCCATTAGCTCCTGCATCACCTTATGCATATATTCCAGCTATCGAACGTGTGAGATATCTTTCTTTTTCAACACAAGAACAAGGTGCTATACAAAAACGTCCTTTTGCTGCAACTTCAGGATTGGGAGGTATTGGACAACATAATGGATCACAAGTATCACAAGTATCACCGCCTACTTCGGAATATGAATTTATCAATGTACCATCCGAACCATCAAAAAATATTCAAACATGGCTTGATAAACAACAGAACGATAATCAATCTGAAGGATCAAGTCCAGCTTTATCAGAAGGTAGTGAGCTTGTTGTTGCACCTAGTGGAAAATCTCCTTGGGCACATATTAATCAAACACAGGAAATTGCGAATAGTCAAGATCCAACACAAAATTTTGATTTCTCATCAGAATCATTTAAACGAACTGACAATATAGCATCTTCACCTCCTGGTCCTTCGGGGTTAACATTATTAATGAAACAAAAAGCACAAATGCCTAGAATTCAGGATAATATGTTTGAAGATATAGTATCTACAACAAGCAATGATACGTATGTTGCTTACGAAAATGTACCTAAAGGTCGTCCTTTACCAACACCAACACCAAAACCTAAAGAACCTGAGGTTAATAATGAGAAAAAACCAGACATTGTTCAAGTTCCTGGGCTTGAACAAGAAAAACCTAAATCCAGTAATACTAATGATGCTGTTAATGGTGGGGGAAATTTATCATCATTATTTAAATGGGGTACTTCTTGGATTGGATACGGAAATGGTGGATCTAATAATCAATCTCAAAATTCTTTTGATTCAAATGAGAAAACTTTATTACAAAATATCGAAGAGAATACATCAAATGAAAATCCAAAGAATAGACCACGTAGGCAACTTCCACCACCACCAACAACAACTACAACAACAACAGCAACTACAAATAACATTACGGATAATGCATCAGTTATTACTACGCAAGATGAAAACCAAGTTCCTAAAGCAAGACCACGTCGTAGCCTTCCTGCACCTCCAAGTTCTGTTCTACAGAAGCCAATAACACCTAATAATCCAATAATAGAGGAACAGGAAAATACATCTAATTATATTTCAAATTCACCACCTCGTAATGATATCACCAAACCATTAAATGTTGAACAAATAAACAAAGTTACGCCCGTAACAACAGAACAGAAATCACCTTTGAAAGTTACATCACCTGAACAATCAAGTCCACCGAAACGTTCATATCTTGCTGGTATACCAATAAATAAGGCATCGATTTTCGCTGCTTTAGGACAAAAACCTTTGGGAATGTCATCAACACCACCTCCTGCTCCGGTAGTATCTCCAAAGAAAGCTTCACCGGTAGTTTTAAGTACTAGCCCACCAAAACAAAAAGAATTTAACGTTAAACGTAAACCAGTTGAACTTAATTCTCTTCTAAAAAATAATCCTGAAATAGAAATGATTAAGAATGAGTTAAAAGCATCCGGGAATTCAAATGAAATTGAAAATAGTAATGAAAATATTCAATTGCCAACTACTAATAAGGTAACTTCCCCTACTAAATATAAACTTGCTATTCCACCGCCTGTACCACAAAAATCTATTTCAAAATCTACCAAGGCTACATCAGTTACATCCCCTATCCCTATTGACAATAAGAATAATGAAACAAATTCCTCAATCCCTATTGACAATAAAAATAATGAAACAAATTCCTCAATCCCTATTGACAATAAGAATAATGAAATAAATTCCTCAATCCCTATTGACAATAAGAATAATGAAACAAATTCCTCTATTCCTATTGACAATAAGAATAATGAAACAAATTCCTCTATTCCTATTGATAATAAGAATAATGAAACAAATTCCTCTATTCCTATTGATAATAAGAATAATGAAACAAAATCCCCTATTCCTATTGATAATAAGAATAATGAAACAAAATCCCCTATCCCTATTGATAATAAAAATAATGAAACAAAATTATCACCATCTAGTTCTCCAATTGATCCTAAAAAAGTATTAGCGGCTCCGACAACTTATATAAATACTACAATCGCTAAACCAATTGTAGCATTAAATGAAAAGAACAATTTAGAAGAAAGACTTTTAATCAATAATAATAATAATAAAAAGAAAAGAAATAATGAAAACACGGAAGAAGAAGGTAAATTAACAGCAAAGATTACAGAACCACCAAAATCTGTATTATCCCCTAGATTACAAGATTATATTAATAATTATAATAAAGCTACTATGGGAGTAGATAAAAATTAACACAAATGTAAAAAAAAATCACATCTGGGGTTGTTGGGAAATAGAGAAATTATTACGGACTCTTAAAAAATTATTTTATTTAGTTTATTATTAATGTATCGGTTTTTTTTTGTATTAGATGTACTATAATATCACCTGATTACTGTAATAAAAAAAATCTTAATATTTTTTTCACTGTAATTATTATATTAAATAACTTATTATTAAAACAACTAAATTTCATATAAAATATACTTAAATATACTCGAACGTATACTTAAAATATACTCAAATATATATTTAAAAATATACTTAAAATATGCAACACAACACATACTATACATTTAAATACATTATAAGCAAAACTATCATATTGAGTGTACTGTAAATATATTAGTGCGCTTTTAATTATCGATAGATTTGGCTGAGTCAGAGAGGCTGGAAAGATCGGAAAAACTTTTTAGGTATTCCCTTAAGTTTATCCTGTGTTTAGTATAAACAATCCGACGATAATTACCTATTTTATTAACAAGTTTGTAATCATCGATGGGGAAAAAAGGCCAGGTTGTGTACGTTTTTCTACTATTCGTAGATCAAGATGCCAATTTTCTTTTTATGTTGTAGTCTTTTTACGTTTAATAAAATTGAGAACGCAATCTTAAAAAAAAATTCATAATGTTACACAAAAATTTCGATACAAGTTTATTCCGCTTGAAAATCTCCTCTCCTCTTTACTTTTTTTATGCGAATCATATTCGAAAAGTACCCCTGATTCTTTTAAAAAGAAAGAAAAAAGCTCAAGGAACAATGAGAATAACTATTAACCCAACCAAATATGTAAGAGATATGTCTTGTATTACGTTATTACAAATATATATATATATATATATATATATACAGTATATAAGAATATATTTTTTTTTTTTTCATAGTTGGCGTCAATCTCAAAAAAAAAAATTAATGATTGGCTTATTTTTATATCTATTTATGGGACATTTCTCCCGTTTAATTCTTTAATAAACATTATAAAAGGATACCCAATATTTTAGATTTAATCATGCCAATTTTTTTTTTACTTTTTTAATCCGATAAAAAAAATGAAGCCGTGTTTATTACATGTAGTTCTTGTCATATTATATATCTTATTAACGACGTTACCGATCAATACGAATTCTCATAAGGGTGATTTGGTTGAACCTATTGATAAACCTTTTGTAGAAAATTATGAAAACAAAGAGTTAAATTTCATAACCGTTGGTGATTGGGGTTATGAAGGGACTGAACCAGGTCAAACAGTTACAAATCAATATAAAGTAGCTAAGGCTATGGAAACATGGGCTCAATATTATCATGATGATTTTGTTTTAAATACCGGTGGTAAATAGATTATTGTTTTTTAAATGTGAATTTATGGATTATATGATTTTAAATATATTTTTTATTTGTATATATATTTAGATAATTTTTATATTAGTTATGTTGGAGATCACGAAGGGGTTACAAGTGTAGATGATCCAAAATGGAATAGAATATGGAAAGGTGTATATAAAGGAAGATTAGCTGAGATTCCTTGGTATACTATAGCAGGAAACCATGATTGGTAAGTAATTGAATTAATTTTATTTATTTATTTTTCTTTATGGGATTTAACTCACAAATATAAATGCGTTTAGGTATAATAATATTACGGCTCAAGTTGATTATAGTTTAAATTATGATTCTCGTTTCTTTTTACCATCAACATATTATGTTCGTGAATCATACATTGGTCCAGATAAAACGAAAATTGCATGGATTCATATTGATACAGATATCTTCTATTATAATTCGACAGATCTTGAAGAAATAGAAAAATTACCTTTGAAAAAACATTTGAAACAATTTGGATGGGATAGTTTACAAGCAAAGGAAGATAAATTAAAATGGATAGAAGATAGATTAGTTGAACAACAAAATTCAAAATGGATAATCGTTGTTGGTAAATTAATATTTAATTGAAATAATTTCTTTTAATACAATAATAATATTTAAAAAAAATTACATTTATTTTTAGGTCATCATCCTCTTGTTGGTTTGTGTGCAATGCAATATTATATGGTAAGGTTGAGACCGCTTTTCGAAAAATATCGTGTAGCGGCTTATTTCTCAGGACATGCACATACTTTACAATTAGAATTGGCAAAACTTGGTCAACCTGTTACATACTTCTTGTCAGGAGCTGGTAGTAGAATGGAAGAAAGGTGTCCTGGACAAGATTGGGGTGTACCAGATAAAGTATTGGGATTCTTACATACTACTATAAATGATACTGTAATGACCTATGAATATATTGATTCCACAACTCTTGAACCTAAAGTAGTTTATAAAGGACATGTTTATCCTAGATATTAATTAATTTATTCTAGAGCCTATATATAAATATTATATCCTATTTAATCATAATAAATTATTTTTAACACAAAATTATGAAGATTATGTCTTCGGAGTTAGTAATTGCAAATTTCCCAACCTATTTTTGGATGCCGATTTTTAATTACTAAAATATTTTTAAATTATGACATAAAATCACTGCGCTTAATGGCATTCACGTTTCAAATTTAAGGGGTTCTCATTCTCAAAGAATAAAAAGAAAGCCTCTTGCGCTAAATAACATTTTTGTGTGGCAAATCTTTTTGTTACGCACCTTGTCTGATAGGTCTATTTGTCACACTTACTACTCACTTACTGCATACATAACAAATAATATATGCCAATCGGCTTGTGATGTTTAATGCAATGAAAAATTTTGATCATAAGAAAACATGGATGCTTCTTATTTAGGAAGCAATGAGAATATATAAATAAACTTATCAAAGAAGCGTTCCGGAAAAGATTATCCGTCATGCAATAATGACACATGTTTTATCATGAAAATTAATTAATCACTAATAAATTTGAATGATTAATGTGTGTCAAAACTGACATATAATAAACGAGTTTTAGCTGTTCATATCTGTGGAACTTTCTTCCGTTTCTTCCGTAAACAAATTTGTCACTCCGTTTTCGTGTAACTGTTATGATATTAGTTTTTCTTTGTATTTTCGTAACTAGTTGACGTAAATAGCTATAAAACAAATAAAAATGCAATAAAAATGTTCATGGTACGAACCGCAAGATCATTGGACTATTTTTTCATTTTGCGAAAAATATGCAAAACAATTAATTGTTCTTAATTTAGTTAGTACGACAAATTTATCTTCGCCTAATGAAGGATAAAACATAATAAAATGAGTACTTTCCTGTTTTTACTTTTCCCAAAAAGAAACCTGGGTATTTCTATTATTGTAAATAATTTGAAAGCGAAAATTATGTTGAAAAAATTTTCGACATATTACATATTCATATTATTTCAAAAAATAAATTGTCGAGGAGTATTACCTTCACAAAGATATTTACACACTGTCACATTAATTGATAATAATTTATATATTATAGGAGGTCAATATTTAACTGATACTTCTATTGAAATTATCGGAAAAGAATTCATTTGTCTTGATATATCTAACCCATTTAATACTTGGGAATTATCGTGGGAAAACTTAACAGATATTAATATGGTTCCACCACATATAGGTGCTGCATCCGCTCAAAGCGTTGCAAATATGTTCTTATATGGAGGAATTTCTACTAATAATGATGAAAAAGATTTAATTTATATATTTGATACGCGAGGTAATTCAACTAATTCATGGATCACTTTAAACGCAATTGGAGAAACAAATAAAGCATTCTTGACTTCTATTGACAATGATGGAAAAATGTATTTATTTGGTGGGAAAAACGAGCTAAATGATGAAATATTAAATGATATGCTCATATTTGATACCATAACTTTAACTTTCACAAGCGGAAGCGTAGTTAACGCACCTTCTATGAGAACTGATTACGGTGCTGTTTTGTTACCAAATAAAAACATTATTTATTTAGGTAATTAAGTAACATTAAAAGTTATTTTATATATTTAAATATTCAAAAAACTTACTTATTAACAGGTGGCTCCATAATTAATAATGAACCTTTACCGTTAAATGAGGTAAGATTACGTTATTTTTGTTTATCGTGCAAGTTTGTGTAACATAACAATTGATCAAAATAATTCTTATTAACAGGTATATTTATATGATACAATCCAAGATAATTGGAGTGTAAAAGTAAGTTTATGAAGTCTTTTTATATTATAATAGACTTGGAATTTTTTAAAAAATGAGGTTCTCAAAGAATTAGTTTATGATGTAATGATTTATTATTTTACAGACAACTTCAGGATACGTACCTTCTCGAAGATTTGCTTTTTCTGCTGTACTTTGTGAGCATTTTTATATATGATGTTACTAAAGCATTTTTAGTCAATATATTAACGTTAACATTATTAATTATTTAAAGCGCTAGACGGTCAAAAAATAATCATTTTTGGAGGAAAGGGGACGACAAATCTTACAGCACTTTATGAGTTAGATGTAACAAATTTTAATTGGTATATTCCAAAAGTTTCTGGACAAATTCAAGATCCAAGGTATTGGCATAAAGCGAATGTTATTGGAAAATACATGGTTATATCATTTGGTAATAAATATATGATGAATTTTTTTTTTTTTAAATTTTTACTAATAAAAAAAAATGTTTTTTAATTATTAATAGGGTGTTGTTATGATCAATCAATTGAAAGTGATATTTTATTACTTGATATTAGTAATGATCAAGAATATGTATGGACAACAAATTTTGAGCCACATTTACCTTCTCCATTACCGACACAAGAAGTAATACCATTACGACCCTTTCCCTCGTCGTCAGTATTAAATCCTATTATGGGAACATCAATTACTGTTTTTCTATTAACAGTTATATGTATTTACGCATATAAATGGACTAAATTGATCAGAAATATGCCAACAACAAATCCATAAACATATCATTATGTCATTTTTGATTCACGCACAGAAATTTCACCACTGTATATATTACGCATAATGCATTAGATTACAATTTAAAAGCACAACACACAAACTCATTTTATTTTAAGTCTCTCTATAATTAAAGATAATCATAATTCAATTCATAATTTCTTTTCGTTAATTTAGAATCTATATACACAAGCAGGCTTGATAAACCGGACTCATCCGTTCAATTAGAAGAATCTGATATATCAGGAAATCCGATATATCGAAATTAATTTATATATTGTGTAATATTAATCTGTTCTGGAATATTAAAGGTTCGGTTTTATCGAAGATCCAGTTTATTGGGACTGACTGTGTTTAGTAATATTTGATATTTATTTGATATTTGTATTTATATTTGATAATATTAACATTAGCATTACTTATTACATTTTCTTATAATAAAAAAAATAGCATTATACAAACATTTTTTTTAAAAAAAAGAACGTGGATTAAATAAGATCCTATGAGTAACACTTTGCGTTAATTTATTATAATTTGTAATAAATTGGAAAAAGAAAATTATAACAGAGAGAAATCGAACAAATATCTGATAACTGGTAAGGTCGCACTAATCCGATACTTTAAGTTATTATACTGGACTAGTAATCTCATCTTCAAATTATACTTTAAACTAAAAATGAATAAATTATTAAACTATCTAAAATCAAATCTATCCATCAAGTTACTAACTCAAATTCGAATTTTTTTTTGTTCCAATAGACTGCTTATAATATGAACAACTCATATTGGCAAATAAATTGTTGATTATAATCACATGTTATTTTTCTCATCGAGCACATGTTATCGATTCATTCGTAGTACAGTGTAGCTATAAATATATTCGTTCAACAAAGTAGATCTTCTGTAGGACGCAAATCAAATAAATGAACGGACACATTACTCCGTAAAAAAAAATTTTATTCTGTATTATTTTTTAAGATGACTGAATCAAAATTTAGCGTAGCGATATTTTGGCTTTACTGGGTATCCGCTCTTTCTAAATATATTCCAGGCGTATTCTATTGGGAAAATATAAATGAAGCTATGTTGCAAATACCTTTTATACGTTTGCTTAATAATGCTTATAGTATAAACTTGGGTTTATTCTCCGCACTCATTGACAGAGAATATTGGATTCCAGCAGAAAATGATATGAGAAAACCGCCAAAGCTTTTGAGAAACCATATATATCATAATAAAATTGATACAGATATTTATCGTACTGCTGGACTTCCCAAGAAGAACTGGTTCTTGGTGGGAAAATTAAAAAAAGGAGCTCCAGGACCTCTTGCAGCTTGTTGGGAAATTAATAGGGAGGGAGATATACATTATGAAAACTGGTCGTCTTGGAATGATGATCCTTGGCTCGAAAATGGTTTTCAACAGTTTGAACCAATTGGACTATCTGGAACTGTCATAATGATACTATGTATGTCAACCGTCATATTCATAGGTGCATACGAAGGAGTTATGGGTTGGACAATTCTCCTATCATTATATGCATTTTTCTTTCCTGGTATGAGTGATCTCTTATGGCATTGTACGATCGGAACTTTGATAGGAGCAGCTCGCGAAGGGAAATTCAATCAATTTCGACTCTGGTGGTATCGTGTACGTTTAGTCCTTAGTGCATTTTCTCTGTTTGTTATGCTTTCATGCCCATTTGCATTCTTATTGACATTAATTACTGACAAAGCCACAATTATCGATTGGCTTACCGTTATAAATGCTATCATTATTTGGTTTACTCCTGGATGTTGTGCCATAAGACGCACATGGTTTCTGTTTTCATCATCCTGCATATTTTTCGCATGGCATCATTATTTTGGAAGTGTTCTTGATTTGGTTCAATTAGCATAATTTTGAATATCTATCTTCAACAAGACGTACTTATATTTAATGATCTTAGAAATATCCAAATGAATTAATGAAAATGTGAAAATTATTTATAATTTAATTTTTGACAAATCTGATCAATCACAGATTATGATTATTATAAAACAATTTAAATACTTTATACTATAAATATACCTAATCAAATATATATATGTTGGATAATAATTAGGATGAAAATTCATTCATGAATTTAAGTTAGTGTTATGAGGGATGTAACAATCGAATTTTTGAGTGTTTTTATGCTCAAAGTTTATTTAACAGCAGAAATTTTCATTAACATTACAGTAGCATATATATATTGTGTCCTAGCCATCATGTGCTTAAAGTTTACGGGAAGGTCCATCAGTAATTCATCTAAAAATATTTACTGAATTAGATTATATATGTAAAGGGTTTGCAATGTAAAAAATGTAAAAGATTATTCGGACATTCGTGATTATAACTTGATTTTATAAACCAAATGTTGTCAAGAACGTATTGCTTGCATATATTAACATAAATATAATTGCATAGTTGAGATATAAATATTACCACTATGTTGCAGGTTAAATTTTCTTTTTTTAAGAATACTAATTTGGCAATATATTAACAATGCAACTATTAGCAAATACTACTTCCCAACTATCAATTGAACAGAGAACCATCAAATGATAGAGTCATTATAATTATGGTTAATCTAAAACACAGCAGATATTTATAGTATACTCTTATATGTGTCCTCCATTAGAAACCTGCAGCTACTTTTCATAAAATTTTTATTTCATAAATTTAGTTAGTATTCTATCAAAAATCGCGCCAAAAGGTTAGGATTATTTGTACATTGGATAGAATATTAGGTTCGGACAATTCAATCTATTTGTAATGCTATTTAGAAAATATCGATAGAAGAATAATAAATTGTGCAAATTGCAGTGCATTTTTTATTTTTTTTAAAATTCTTAAATTCATGCAATAATCTATAAAATGCATTATGAAAAAAACTTTTTTTTATTCTCATTTCATTAGTTCGGTACTCAAATTTTATTTATACTTCCGAGTACAGACAACGATTCCAAAAGTGAAAAATAATAAATAATTTTCCCCAAAAATTATTCATATTAAACTTTACGTTTTTAAATTATCCACCGGGATTTGGGTCATAACAACTGGCTAAATAATTTGCCGAAAGATGAGGTCACGTTATTGATTGGTTATGTAACTATTGTAGATCGTTTCACCTGAGGTGTTATGTCACAAAACTATGTCAAGCCGTAAAATTTACTATTGTTTTTTTTATAACCATTATGATTATAGTTTATTTTATATTTTGAAGCCGGTTTTATTTCCGAAATCTGAGTTTATTTATAAAATTTATAAAATTCACTTTATGAATTTCTATGATATTATACTAAATATCAGTTGGGCTTGTTTCGAAAATTCATTTATGTAATATTAAAGTTTAACCAACTACATGATAACTTAAGAAACTTAAAATACCTCGTTTTTTGTAAAAATCTTGAATAACAAATTTTTCCCTACGAAGCTATACTCAAAGGTATCAATTTTATTATAAAAATGGATTCTTTTTTATTTTTTAAAAAAGCAAGATATTTTATAAAAAAGATAAGTATTTGGAACACCTTCATGAAATTTGAAACGAGAATAAGAAGAATAAGAGAAAGTTTCAATGTTATTTGGGTTGATATGGTTTGTGAAACTATGTTGACAGAACATCCACCGTTTCATGGATTTAAAATTTTAGGTCGGCGGTCGGTATTTTTATTTAAAAATTTTATATATTTGTAAGGTAAAAATGGTAGTCCCAAATTTTAAAAAATTTTTACTTTATGTCTTAAATCAGGATGAAAAGAAGAATCCCGCTTTATTCGGGAGCGCCGGGAGCTACATTTTATGTAATTTATTTCTAATCAATTTTTTCAATGAATTTTACTTTCACATTTTCTATTCCAACAATCATTGTATGTGCTTAAATTAGGAATTGGTGAAAATAAGTATCTCCCTACAAAAATATTTCAGAAAATGATCACGTGTCTGAGTTTCTTCGGAATGAAAATTATCATTTATCGAAGTTTCAAGAATTTTTTATAGGATCTTCGTATTTAAATTTCTTTTTTAAGGTGCGGCTTATCCGTTAACTGCCTAATTTGCATATTCTATGATTCTCGTGCATAACAATAATTCTACTTGTTTCATCTATAAATAGTTGTATTAAACTTAAAAAAAAATGAAAGGAAAATATAATGAAAATTAGTTAGCTGTGCTAGTACTATTCACGTCGAGATCGTGTGACGTTAAAGAATACGAAAACCTGAAACATAAATAATTAGAATCAATGAAGAGGACAACGAATAGAAAGATGAAAGAATTCAGCCGATGAATTGTCACAATACACTATTACTCGAGCCTTATTATCGATACCTAAATTTGGTAATTCAGATAGAGTATAATCGAAGATATGGCTGAATAAGGAGTAATAAATAAATAAATAATCGCTTAATTTGACAATATTTTTTGGTGTTATATTTATGCATAATCTCTTATAAATAATCGCTAATTATTTCTATTTAAATTATTCTTTTAAACTAAGAAATTAATAATCTCACAATGGTCTCTCCTAGTATGTTTAGTCAATTCAAATTAATTATAACGAAATCTCTAAATTAATATTTATTTTTATGTTCTTTTAGACGAACTGGCAGCGCAAGCATCTTGTTATGGATTACCATACGGAATTTTCGGGATTATTTGTTGGTGTTTCACATTTTTTAGTGCCGCTTTGATTCATGCAAATTGTCCTATATTATCGGGGTAAAAATTATCGAGTACCAGGTCGATATATTTTGATCATATCGTCCATTCTCATACTAGGACCAGCCATCTATACATGTTTCAAATGTAAGTCGGATTGGATAATGATACTTGTAGCACTTGGACAGCTCACCCCCTGGAGTTTCAAAATAATGAATGATGGCTACAAAGGCAGTACTATAGATTCCGAAAATTTGGAGCTTAGCAAATCTTATAGTATTGCAGGTCTCATTTTTACCATCCCCCTTTCACTCGCAGGTTGGGTTGGAATGACAGCACTAAGTATTTCGCTGATGAAAACAGAAAAAGCTGTTAGCATTTGGATATGGTCATTGTACGGGATAGCAATTATTGCAATGATATTAGCGTTTTGCACCGACAATACTACCTTTTCCCTTTCAATGGCATACATTTTTTTTTCCCTTCACATTATAGGGTCGCATGTAATTTTTGCACTTGTTTCTAATCATTGGAACGGATTTGCTACTACAGGCGCTGGGATGGCATCATCGATCTTTTTTTTTATCGGAAAGCGTCTTTTATTTTTAGATACTAATTGTTAAAATATCAATAGATTTGTTTATTTACTATGGTTAGCAATAAATATTTGTAAACCTACCATTTAAATATTATCACCGATCATAAAAAAGATCTGAGCAAAACATTCTTTTTTTTTTTGCTTGCTATTTAATTTTAATTTTTAGGTATTGTTATGGACTGGACGCTAAGATGCTGTGCGACTGCGAATAAATTATAATATTACCTTTTTTAGATGTCGATCAATTTTGCAGAAAACGAAAATTATGATTTGCAAATTTTGAATTAACGGTTTTTTATTCAAAAAAAAAAAAAAAAAAAAAATGTAATTATCATTACATGTGTGCGTTCAATTTTGCTATTAGTAATATTCGTTGTGTGCAAAAATAATTACCATCTAAATTATGCAAACATTTAACGAACTTGCTGAATTATGATTAATTTTTTTTTTAACTTGAATTTTATCAGAACTTAAAATAAAAAAGCTAGTTTTCGATTATTCAATTAATATAAAATAATGGTATTAAAAGAATCGCAATTAAAAATGACATAAGAAATTACAGAATATAACGAAAAAACTTTCAAAGAATATAGTTTAAAACACTGGATTTTTTACAAATAAATGAATAAAATCTATCATAATTAAACTATTTTTGTGGCAAAAATAATGCACTATAATGGTATGATACTAAAAAAATATTTTACCGCGAAGTATTTTTCAACATTATAATAAACTTGATAACAAAATCTAATATTCAATAACAAGATCATATAAATTGAAAATGTCAATCGTAACGTTTTGCGGTATATATTAAAGAGCACCGTAAAAATACTATATAATTTCACAACTCACGCGATTTATACAACGGGAATAATTAATAGTTATCCGGTATCCCGTGATTTGAATATTGTCTTATACACGATTTATTATAACAGATAACTATTTTTAATTATTAAAAATCACGCGATACTGGATAATATTCAACATTTTATATTTTCTTTCTCAGGCTAATCTTGCTTCTAAACAAGGGGTATACGATAAGTAATATTCTCTGACAATTAAAACCATCCTCTACGGAAAAAAATTATATACTTAAATATACATATAATTTAAATATATTTTAAACTTTTAAGTCTTTTTAAGTCCATTTTTAAAAATATACTGTACAAGTACATATTAAGTATTTTTTTATTCATAGGGATATTTCAGCCTTTGAAATCAGAAATCAAAAAAGTACATTCTCAAAAAAAAGGTTATTGAGTAATAACGGACATAAAATTTCTATTAATGCCACAACGTGATTCATTAAGCTTTAGATTATAACTAAATGACAAAAGTTTAATACAATTTATGACTTTAAAGTTTAAATCTCTCAAGTTTTAACACAATTTAGTTTTTTTTCAATATTTTTTTTAGAATATAGAGAATATAGGCTATGACATCCATTAGCATTGTATAATATATAAATCTATAAAGCCTTATATACCGTAATTGTATTTGGTTTTTTGTATTTATAAAAATAAATGCTCAGAGAATTTTGAAACCGCAGTGCACGTAAATTGATAATAGCAAATGCAAAGATTACAACACACATATATTATACACGAGTAAAAAAATAAAGCCCGATACAAATGCTTTATTAATATACGTTATAAAATACATAGAAGGATTATCAGAAAATAATTTTTCACTAATAAAATACCGATAGTGATACAATGAGTAAAAATTGATATAAAAAATAGAATTCGGAAGAAAATAAAATATGAAAAATAAAATAAAATTGATAAGAGCACTACTAAAAATTACGTAATAAATATCATTGAAATTAGCAAAAATCTTTACGTTACACGTTGAAATTTAATTGGATACACTATAACTTACATGTTATATTAAACTGATAATGTCACTGCCATAAGACGAGATTTGGATCATCTAGAACCTGAACGATTAGAATTATCGGAACCTGAAGGTGTTGTTTTAATTATCGTTTCCTTCACTTTATTGACCCCATCTAATTTCGTTTGGAAATTGGGATCAATCATATACTTATCACCTTTGGTCTGATTATTTTGCGAGCTGTTCGAACTAGTATCCACCTGCATATTTCCGGAACATGTATGAACCGTCCCTTTCCATCCACCGCATGCACTGCAATAACTATAAAATAATAGATGTTCATAATAATAAAATTTTGTAAGAAAAAAAACTCATTTTCATTACCTCATCATATACGAGTTTTGATTATATAAAATAACAAAATTAATTATAGTATATCGAGTTTCTGAGTTCTGAGTTTGAGTTCTGAGTTCTGACTGTAGAAGACTCGAGATTTAAATATCATTTTTCGCAGGCGTACTTTTTTTTTTGCTTACCAATAATAGATAGAAGGTTATCATGACATCTATTTTTCAGCCTTGATATGAATCATACAATATTTCATATTCCAAACACAAATGGATAAGCTCAATCAATACAAATGACAAACCGATATAGTTATCATCTTACCATTTACGCCTCCACTTCTGTGCTTTATTTGGAAACTTAAGGGCATAACTCCAAGTGGTAAGCTGATTTAGGACTGCATTCTCAGAATACACTTCTAACACCTTGATCAATTGGTATAATTGCAAAGTAAATAATATTTTACTGCCATGCTTATTAATACACCATTCACATTATGGTTTTCCCGCATAGTGAAAATATAAAATAAAATAGGCATCTATCTGATGCTCACCTTCCTTGCTTATACTAAAGTTCAAGTCTAAGATTGAAGATTTGACAGTATAATACTTCTTGAAATAATCTACAATACATTCATAATCTCTTAACGCTTCCTTGCTTCAATACTTGGGATCAGAATTTTAGTCAACATGCGCGTTCTAGTCGCACCTTCCAGGAAAATTTTAGTAAATTCTTTATTAGTCAATATAATAATATCAAGCACTAAAAAATACAAGCCCGAATAGTGGGCGTAAGAATACGAAATATCATTTGGACCGATATAAAACATCATTTTGATTGATTTAAAACGTCATTTGAACCGATATGAAATATCATTTGGGCTGATATAATGTCATTTAAACTGATATGAAATGTCATTTGAACTGATATGAAATATCATTTGGAATGTCATTTGCGATGATCGACATTGGCAACCAACCAAATAAAAGCACAAATTTGTGTAACCATAATCTAACCATCAATTCTCGTCCATACTAATTAACCTTATTTACGAGATTTTTTATTTGTCGATCATTTTTAAATATTTCAAATGAATATTTGGGTATTTATTAATGTATGTTAATTATTAGATAAAAATAAAATTTTAAAAATTAGCGATCGAGAAATTGGTATGTTTTTTTGATTAAAACAAAGTGTGCTACTCAAAATACACCTAATAAACTTATTTCTCTCTGTTTTCTACGAGTAAATAAAATTACTTATATTAAGAATTAGACAACCAGCTCTATTGACTTAGTAAAAGTTGTTTCTTTTGCAAAATTACGTTAAATAACAACAAAATATTTATTATTGGTTAAGGGATTGAACTTATATTAAATAAAATTTTTTGGAATATGAAATGATCTCATTACGAAAATCTGATCCTTAATTTAATAATAAAAGAATTTAACGCTATCCATATGTAAAGATCATCAAGGGCGAGAATAAAATTATTTCACGCAATTACTTATTCCTGTACTAAATGTGACATATAATTATAATATTACGATGTTACAGATGATTTAATTATCAATATTGGCAGCATACAAAATAATGAAGAAATAAAAGATGGTGAATTAATTTTTGCTGAACTGGAAACTTATTTAGATGAAGCTAAAAAAATAGTTATACAACACCAAGCAAAAATTAGCACTGGGCCAATTAGGTAGTTAAAAATTTTTCAGGAATAAAAGAGGTAGTTGATGATATTAAATTATATTCAAGAAGAATAGCTTTTCCACGCACTTGGAAGGATCATAACGAGAATACAATATTCTGAGAGTAGCTTCTTTATTAATATGTACACGTTTAATAAAGCCTATTTAGTAATAATAGTATCTAATATATATCAATAAAAATATGTGCAATCTTATAAGAATTTCACTCAATCAGTTAAAGCTGGAACTAAATTTTCTATAGATGTAGATAATGTTCCAACACCAAATGAATTATGCTATTATTGTTAGTGTTGGGAAAACCTCGGTAAAGATGGTAATTTGCATGATCTTTTTGGCTGTTCAGCTACTGACTTTTCTACATACTAGTTTTATCTATTGCTGAGTTTATATTCCATTTAAGCGTTCGTACTTCATATTTCACTACATAGTAGACATTAATATTACGTTGTTTTCATTTATTTTTTTAGTAATATTAACTACAAAATAACATAAAATATAAATGATAATATATTTAAATTAAATTTATTCTATTTTACTTTATTCTTAATATATAATGTATTTTCTTTATTTGTAATTCTAATTATAATATAATTAATTTTTTTTTAATGTATTATTATTTCCTCCGTGTTTAAAAAACTGATGGCAATTTGAAAGAAGCGTTGATGAACGAATTATTGAAGTTCCGGCGAGATATTACGTGATTCAGGTGGTTTTGGTACGAAATCCAAAAATCATTTGAGCGACTGACACAAGACTGACAACAAAATCTCAACAATCCAATATCGTGACAAGTTAATATCTTGACAAGTCAAAATCCTGACAAAATTATAACACATTTAAACTAAATATTAAATATTGCAACAAATTATTTTATTAGAACACACATTACAAAATTATCTTGTCAGGGTTTTGGATTGTCAAGATTTTGGATTATCAGATTTTGTTATCGATCTTGTGTTAGTCGTGCAAGTGACTGTCAAGATTTTGATCGGATACCGATTCGGGGTTTGGGTATATATTTTTTTCAGTACATTTACAAGAAAACGATTTGAAGCCTGCCAATTAGTGCCTTATTTCTTTTCGTACAGATTTCTGAGACCTTATTAGCATCACAGAAGTGCTAACAAAATAAATTCTCAGCAAGGCTTTACTAAGGTTATGATGCTACTTTATTTCTAGTATTGCTTGCATCGCTTATCTTATATAACTGATGATTTTTATTTATTTTTATTGATGATTAAAACAAATGAAGTTAATGTTAGGATATTGTGTTAGTATAGATAGCTTAGATGAAAGAAACACCCGCAGGCATTAGCATAAAACTTTATAAAACAAGTTTATGCAAATCTTATAATTTATTTTTTACATCAATAAATCACATTAAATCAGTAATTCTGATGAAGATATTACCTTATTTTTTTATCTATGCTAACAAACTTTTAAATTATTCCATCTTTTATAAAAAAATTATTATCGAACATGCAATCCATTGATTCATTAAGAGAATTAAATGCCAAGCTCTCGGCTGAAATTTCCAAGCTTAGGAAAGAGAATGCTAAGATTTCTGAACTTAAAAGAAGAATGCTGAGCTTAAGAATAAAAATGCTGAGAACCCTGATCTTAGAGGAAGTTTGCTGAGATTGAGTTCGAGAAAGTTGAGCTTAAGACCAGGATTGCTGAACTTTTAAGACAGGCTGTATATGAGAGTAAGAGACGTAATGTTAAGAATGCTGAACTTAAGGCCAGAATCAAGGAGTTAGAGAAAAACAAGGCAGATTCTTCAGCTGAGAATGTTAGACGTGATATTGAATTTGCTGAGCTAAAGACTGAAGTAATGGAGAATAATAGCTAATTCAAGATGAAGGTTATTTTAAACCAAAATTTTCTTTCCATTAAAAGAATTTTTATTTTTTAAGCCAATAGAGAAAAACATTCAATTTTTATTTTTATTTTTTATTAAAAAATGATTTTTCTCTTTTTTAAAGAAAAGTTTTAAGTATTACCAGCCTAAAGACGAATAGAATCATAATAAGAATGCCACTTTTGAAGCCAAAATTTCACAATTAGGTGAGAGTTAAGCGTGTAGAGCAAGATTTAAGGAATATTAATGCAATTTTACCAATGTTCTTTTAATTTCTTAGGTACCTACCGGATGCCTTAGATATTGGACTTCAAAACCTGGGATCGAGCTTAATGGAAGGTAGGAAGTTAGTGAAGATGAATAAACTTTATTAGCATTTCTCATTTCTTTGTCTCTTTCTTTTGTAGGTACCTAATGATTCTGACTATGAAAAACACAATGGTGCATCAGTAATATTTTAGAAGTCGGAATCTACGCAAATCCTTACTATTTTATACGATAACACTGTAATCAAACAGCTTCATAAGTTTCACTAGATATCTGGAAAATAACCCAGGATGGCAAATTAGATATACACAGTAGAAGTCAACATATGACTTCTTGGCAAGACCAAATACAAAATTTAATAAAATGCAAATTTTGTCAATTACAATCAATTAATTAACTTTTTAACAGAAAATGATGTGGTTTACAACACATGATTAATACAAAAGACAAGGTTTTAAATGACTACAAACCTCAAGAAATTACCTGGGATGAGTACACAAAAGATTGTGAAAGTGTTGTAGTGATCTCAGAACTTCATTCTGAGGAGTGGTCATCAGAAGATGAAGATCCTGCTGTAATCCTTAAAACCAGGTTAATCACGTGATCAGAAGAGTAATTAACCAAAGAATAAATGAAATACCAAAAGAAATACAGATAAATATTTAGCCGAAGGAATAATATTTAACTGGAATAATTAGAAGAAATGATAGAATATAGTTATACAATATTATTTATAATTATTTATTTTTAGATTAGTTTTATTTATAGAATAGTTCATTTTATTTTTAGATTAGTTTTATTTATAGTTTTATTTAGTTAGTCGTTAGAAGAAACAGGTGGCGCAGCAAGAGAATAGATAGAAATAGTGTCTTATAGTTCTAGTAAGATCTTTGAAAGAAAGTTAGAATATAGGAGAATAATTTTTATTAAATTGTTATAAATAGGTGTGGGATTCGAAAGGAATTCCACAGTCTTGAACTCCGCAGTTTCTTGACTCAAATAAAATTTTTATTAATTATTAAAAGTTATTTTGAATATGCTCATGGTTCACCTGATAATTAATAATAAGTCCAGATGAAATAAAATATGGAGAAACTCTCCAAGTGTGAAAATAATGAGATATGATAATAATAAAATATGGGAGAACTATCACAGTTTATAAGAAGAAATGATGTAATAATGAAAATTTAAACCAAGCAAGATAAAGTACAGAAAGAAAGATTAATAAAATACTTGTTAATCCACAGGTGGCAGATGTGGGTGACACCGCTAACAAAGAAAAAAATGAATATATAGAAAGTAAGTAACGGAAATTGACAAAGTAAGTAACGTAAAGTCACATTATCTATTACGTTACTTCTCTTGTATAGTAGGGTACGGAACGTAAATTTTTTTTGGTAAATACATTACGTTACTCCTTATATTTGCCACATGATCTCGTCATGTTTATTTGTTATCGAATCTCGTTTTCAGTATAGTTTCGTTTCTTACTCATTTTTTTATTTTTTTTTATTTTGTTTCTGTTTCATATTTCGGTTTTCACTAATTTTATTTCATTTTTTATTTACGGTAGTTATTTTGGTTCTTTCAGTTCTATAAATAATAAAGGTATGTTTTTTATTTTTTATTTATTTTTTTTT